>JAGHQL010000078.1:0-115272 GCA_020080175.1 Glutinoglossum americanum
GGCGTCTCCGAAATCAATTCTTTCAATTTGAAAAGAAGACCGCAGTGATTAGTCATTTCTCATCCCCTCCCCTCCCCTCTCTCAACAACCAAAAGACAACGAACGAACGAGCCCATCCCCGCTAAAAAAAAACCCCCAGCCAGCCCAGCCCGTACCATTCTCCTCACACCCCTCGGCACCTCTCCGCCGAGCGGATCCACAAACCCCAGATACCGGATTTTCCCATCGTTGCATTTAGAGCGGGTTGGGCCGGCGGGGCGTCTCTGGGGTGAGGTTGGAGTAGATGCGCGAGGGGGGTGGTTTGCGGGATGGGATGGGATGGAGGAGGGGAGGTTGATGTGTAGCCGCTGTGTGTAAGTGGTAGACGAGCCGCGGGAGGTGGGGATTATCTCGCGACTATCGGTCTCATCTATCCGAGTTTTATTTTGTTTGTCTATTTTTCCCCGGCAGTAGTAAAAGGAGATGTGTATACATACATCCAGCCAGCACCTCATATATATATACAGCCCGCCCCCACCCCCACCCTCACCACCCTGATCCTAACCCAAATGTCTCCTCAAACCTCCCCGCCCTGCAACGCCCCCCCAACCCACTCCACAACCCTCTCCATACCCTCCCCTCTAATCGCGCTAACCGGAAATAAACCTATCTCTGCCTTCCCCTCCCCCTTCCCCTTCGCATCCAACCACCTCTTCAACCTCTCAAAATTCTCCTTCGCCCCCGGGAGATCTGCTTTCGTGCCCACTACGAACCACGGCTTAGTCGATATGCGTGACGGTGGTGCCCTCGTATTTCCACTGGGTTTTCCATGCCGCGAGACAGACGCATCTCCGCCCTCGACGACGATATGCCGCTCCCCCCCTCTCTCCGACACCGGTTTCCAAACCACCACCTCCCCCTCCTCCGTCTCGGCTGCTTCAGCTGCAGCTTTCATCCTTTCATACATCTCAATCTCCTTCCACAGCCCCTCCACCACTTCCACCGCATCCCCCCCACCCAGGTCCACCACAAAAGCCAACACCCCCGCCCTCTCCACGTGCCTCAGAAACCCCAACCCCAACCCCCGATCCAGATGTGCGCCCGCCACCAGCCCAGGGATATCCGCGATCGTGAATCTCGTTCGGCCCCCGCGAGCACCGGTCGCTGCCGGGCGACCTTGGTTGTTATCCAGCACCACCGTCCCGATGTTCGGTTGGAGCGTCGTGAATTCCCAGTCGCCGACACGGGCGCGACTGCGGGTTAGAGAACGGAGGAGGGTGCTTTTACCGGCGTTGGGGAGGCCGACTAGACCTACGTCCGCCAGGAGCTTGAGTTCGAGCCCGAGGGTCAGGCGCATGCCGGGATCGCCTCTCGTCGCGAATTTTGGACGGGGGGTGGACTTTGCGACGAAATGGGGGTTCCCCAATCCTCCCATTGCGCCAGCTGCAAGCAGAATTGGCGATTCCATGGGCTCTGATAGATCTAGTTGGATGGGTGCCTGTGATTGCGATAGCGCAAGATGTGACCTCCTTGGTCGAGGGAGCAGGGGAAACTCTGCCGCTGCAAGTCCTCCCGGCACGCCCCCAGGATACAATATCCACTTGTCTCTCCTCCATGTTTCTTCTCCGCCCTTCCCTTCTCCACTAGCACCAGCAGCTATCTTCATCCGCTCCTCCTCTTCCGCAACGGGATCCGACCGCTCCACTTCTCTGACCACTGTCCCAACCGGCACCTGTACCAACAGATCCTCTCCCCTCTCACCACCCTTGCCCTTTCCCTGCCCATTCTTCCCCCGGCTGGCTTTAAGTGTGCCCCGCCGTGCAAGTTTATGTAACGACGTCTCGCCACGTACGGCTTGGATGAAGACGTTTCCACCGCTGCCGCCATCACCACCGTTCGCCGGACCATCACTAATGTATTTCTCGCGTAGGAAGGAGATGCAGCCATGCCCGCCGGAACCAGAGTGGACGGTGAGGGTGCACCGGTCGGTGAAAGGCGTCAAGGCGTAGTCGTCAGGTGAGGGATTGAGACGCGATGGGGGTGGAGTCTGCAAGGAATTGAGGACAACACGGTCGTTTGGGACATGGGCGGTGGACCGGTCATCTGGGGCATCGAGAACAGGCTGATTCTCTAAAGTGCTGATTCGCCGACAACACAAAAAAGGGAGTAAGCATCTTCCAGTCCAAGGGTAAAGAAACGGCATCAATGTGCCCTGAACGCTCCGACAGGCCATCGTATCGAAAACTCAGGCCAGCCCGGCTCCGTACAGCAGTTCTATATTGCCATTTGATACACAATTCCCCCAAGAGAGTTGTTTAAGAGATTTGGATAGTTAGAATCGTGGAGATTTTTCGGAGTCCATTGCGGGGCTTGGCAATACAAGACAACAAAAAATCCAGATGACGCCGCTTTAGGTGATCTATCTGGGTGAGGCAGCACTTGTGAGGCGGTACTTCGCCTGAGCTATATAGACACCAAAAAAGCAGAATGCTATAGCGGAAACACCTTAAAAAACGGCAGCAGCAGCAACCCCAATATTGCTTGTCCCCAATTGCCAGGTTATGTCTCCAGGAGGGAGTCCGGGGGCTTTAATCGAGCAGAGGTGCTGGAGCCTGAGTGAGAATGAAGCCTTTCGATAGCTCTTGAATTCGGCTAAAGTTGCCCAGTATCATTCCAGATAGACTTTCAGCCAAAGGGTTCCTCCTCACAGCAATTAAGAAGAGACCCATTGCCCAATTTGCCAAGATGCTCAACGACGCCTCTACTCAAACTTGCATCAAAGGTAACCATCTCCACAAAACCAATCCATTCTGATCCCCGCGGTAACGGCCTCTGGCTAGGCACTTGCAACATACTCCAAATCGATAACAGCTGTCGTATTGCCCCTGGCGAATATTCCTTGCTGATACCCGCCAATCGGTGAAATGACAGCCCCCACTTGGTTAAACGCTGGGAGCCTGGATCCAGGGTGGACTTTGCCTGCAACATGCATTTCGATCACCACCTCCCAAAGCTACAACGCCTTTATTGGGTGTGTTGATATCGGGAGCTGCGATCCTAAATGTTTGCCTAGTCCCTCAACACCCCTTACCCGGGGGTACCCGCTAGTCTACTACTATTCCCCAGGTGTGTGCCCCACAGGCTACTCCCTGGCTTGTACAGAACGAGCACAAGGCACTCTCTCAGGCTTGTCCAGGTGCTGCCCAAGGTAAGTTTGCATGGCCCAACTCAGCTCAGGTAGCTCCGAGACAGGAAGCATAATGATTTGTGGCGCTCTACAGCGGTTTCACGTGCACGCCGGGATATCTATGTCTCAAGGACCCTTTCGTGAATGGACTTGCGACGCTCTGGGTCGCTCCTCCAGACTATCCTGCAACAATCCCCACTTCCTTTTCCCTTACGACCAAAGGAATGGATCCGAAATTTGCCATCTTCCACTCGGGGATAGTTGTGATGTCGGATAGTGGGGCCACAATCCAGACATCCAGCTTTACAACCTCCACCAGTATCACGGCGACCTCGACCAGAATCTCCCCATCAACAGTCGCCACCCCCAGCTCACCTATCTCAAGACCTAATAGCGGCCTCCCTCGAACTGCCAAAATTGCTATCGGCCTTACCATTCCCCTCACCCTCATCCTCTTTATCCTGGGTATCTTTATATACTTCCACCGCCAGAACCAAGCCGCAGCAGCCCCCGACCCCAGCAAACCCGAAAAGACCGACTCCAGTCTCCCCAGCCACTTCGGGAGAGCCGAGCTGTGGAATGGGCCTAATGCCGTCCCGGCAGAAGCTGACTCCCGCCCCATTCCTCCAAGAGCCCCTCTTGATATGGAACTGGGTTCCCACGCGGTCCCTCCGGAAGCCGATTCGAGCGCCCCCCATGAGCTTAGGGCAGCGTAGTTGCAGGGACATCAGCAGGAATCGCTGAGGATTGAAGGGAATTCGGCTGCCTACTTACTAGAGAGCCGGGCCAGCTCACACCTGAACGAAAATCCCCTCAGTTTTAGGGTTGCAGAGGATTCCAGGAACAAAATTCTACACGCAGCGGTTAGAATGCGACTCTCCCAGGCAGCCGAAACATTGTTAGTAGCTAGCCCTCAGGTTGAAGCCCATCCGCCGGACAAATCACCATTAATTATTCCTGCTGGGAGAGGGGGGTGACTCTACGGTCCGACTACTGCTTGGGAAGGTGGCCGACACCAATGCGAAGGGGGACTCTGGGGAACTGACGGCGCTGCACAGCGCCGCTCAGAGTGGGCAAGAGGTGATGGCATGGCTGCTGATCGAGAAGGGGGCCGACGTCGAGGCAAAGGGCGGTCTGGGGAGGCTGATGGTGCTGCAGGAAATCTAGTAATTTAAATGAACAATACATCTCTAGCCTTCTATCGTAGTCGTAAAAAAAAAATCTCTAACTGCAATTTACTGTAACTATATCAAGGCTCTCTCCATAGCATTGAGCCAGGCGATGGTATCCTTATTAGTAATAGCGTAAGGAGAAAGAAAGAAGACCAGTTGTTTGGGAAAAGAGTAGTTTATCCCGACCAGGGCCTGCGGGTTCGAGTATAAAATAATCCCCAGTCTTCTTCACAATCCCCCCCTTGCCACAATCTAGGCCAAGTCGCAAAACTAGTCGAGAGAACGAACGCAATCGAGAGTAATAATTCCCGAAACCGTCCAGCGGCCTGCCTGCACGGCCATCCCAAGTCCTAAATTCGCCCAACCAACAGTCTCCAAAAAACCCAGCACGGTATCGTAGTATCTTACTAGAAGTGACAACATCATAAGGAGCATTCCAACGTCACTCAAGCAACGCCTAGCCATCGCCTCACGCCGACGAGCCAGCCCCCAATCCTCCAGAGCGGCGCAACCAGCATCGGCGATTGCAGCGCCGCCATCCCTCCCGAAAGTCCGCCTTGCCGTGCCACCCAGACCAACGACCGGATCCGGGCGCCCGCCTCCACGCCCACCACGGAGGAGTGACGCGGGCTATAGCCATGGCCGCCGGCCTGCAGCGGCGCAGACGAGAGAGTCTGCAAAAACTGCCAGCCCAAAATAGAGGTTCGTCGGGAAGCTGGGGACACGCCTGTATGTGTGTAGGCCGTAGGGCGATGCAGGAGAGCGTCGTGATTATGGTTTTTCCGCAGAATAGACGGCGGGATGGAGTGGTGGCTCAGGCAAAACATGCGAGGGGTCGCCTGTGCTCAGGGCGGTATTGCTCACCTGGCGGGTTAAGGGGAGGTCGGGGGGGAGTTTTTATAGCCCCTGGCGTTTTTCTGACATCTCCAGTTCCGGCATCTTCACGCTCGTGCGTAAAGAATCTTCAATAGAGCACTATCGTAATCGTTCATACGCCGGTTGTAAGAGCGCACGGCGGTCAAGGCATCCGTGCTTTATCATCTATCGCATATCCGTTCCGTCCCATTAAAAAGCTACGACCAAGTTTCTCTCCCCCGCCTTCTCTCAGACGGAGGCATAAAGGTGGTCCATATAGTACAGGCTAAAACCCCCATATCCGCCTTTTGTTCCCTTGCTGAACTATGGCCAATGGTATCATATGTCATTTATCCATCCGCCGCTCCACTGAATAATAAAAAGAAATGGTATCCCAAGCCTTATATACTCCTTCCTCCCGTAGGAAACTTGATTCAAAAAACGCCTTATAAACGCCGCGTTCCCTTTAATCACTCATAGTACACGCCCAAAGCCATAGGATTCGCTATGTAAAAATCAATCCCGAAGCAAGCCGCCAACATCTTGGAGCGACTGCGTGGTGCCCGACCGAACAAGGGTCAAATTGGGTGTTCTGCTTTGAGGTGGTCTGTCGGGGGTGGGGGCGATTTCCGCGGGGGGCGGTGGTGCCTCCGGCTGCGTTCGATTCCGCGAGAAATTACGAACGTTGGACAACTTGCGGTTATCAGAGGACAGGAGACCGCCGATATCTTGAAGAATCGCTGCTGAGCCTCTATTGGGGGCTGAGGTGGGTGAAGAAAAAGCATTACTATGTCCGTTGTTGGCCGCGCCGGCTGCGGTAGAAGAGCTACCACTCCGTCGATCGGGGTCATCTAGTAGACCGCCAACGTCGAAGAACGAGACTTTGGGCGATGACACCGACCCTTCCATTGGACTGCGCGATGGCGATCCTTTAAGGTCGATTGAGCTATCCCCGTCGTTTGAAGTAGGGAACTGCCAGTTGGCAGAGTGGAGGTCCACCCGCTTGGATGGATGGGGACCCGCGATAGGTGCTGGCCTTACCGGAACCGTCCTTTCCATAGCGCGCATTTCAGGATCCAGACCCAACCCCATATCCCGAACTAGATCTTCGTCGCTCCCCCAGAATGCCGTAGCAGCCGTTCCCCTCCGTATCGAGGGCCATTCCTCGCTCTCCGTGCCCGCAAAGCTAGGTTTATATTTAGCCTTCTTCGGGCCCCGATCTCGTACGAAGGAACCAAGCACAAGGGCATTCGCGACAGCAGCTGCCGCCAGAATCTCGATAGAAGCCCACAGAGTGCGGTACTGCTGAATCCCTTTCCGTTCGATAATAGCAGGAATGCGATACAGAGTTATTCCTGCTGGGAAAAGCGATAGTGCAAACAGTAGGCTCAATTGGCACTTTCTATACAACCGTTAGCCATCAAGCATCCCAATAAGAGACTGATTGATCACAAAAGAGTACCAACCGTTTAACCGACATCTGTGACCTGAGGATGATAGGGATAGGAAAGAAAACAAGGAGGAGATCAGTGATGACATTACAAACTCCCATGACGAGAAGTTGCACGTAGCCCTGTCGACATCGCGGACCTGGATCCGGCACGACTTGCCAGTAGTGCGGGAAGGGCTGACATTCTGCAATCGTCCCAATGACCACCAGTATAAAAGAGGCTAGAAGAGTCCATTTCGTGATCTGTAGTCCTATCCCGAATGACTTCTTCCAGTGTTGATGCGTGAGGCGCGCAAGGAACCCGGTAATGGTGAATTTCTGCACCCAAAGGCTAACGCAACAAGGCCGGTCAACAACAAAGCACGTCACAGCTTAATGTCGCCGGGAGGCTGCAGGTAAAACTCACAATGCAGCATACATTATCCGCGACAATAAAACCAGTCGGCTCCCAATCTCCCTCTTGTGTATCTGAACCGGACCCAACCCAATAGTAATCGCATTATTCGTCCCATAGATCAAAACGACATGTATCAGAGCCAGGCGCGACAGCAATGGCACTATGCTGAAGGCCATAATCTTATCCTCGCGGAAGAGTTGTTCGGTGCGCACATAGCGGCCGGCCAAGCGGAAGAGAATGATCCCCAGCGCGAAAAAGGAACACCAATACGTCACCAGCAGAGTTGGATGGTCTTCCCGAGACGTTCGCGCCGGCGGAGGGACATTGGAATAGAGTCGCCGGTCCAGCATAATAATTTGCTTAATTCGTCAACCCGTCAAGGCGCACCCCGCTCGCCTCCGCAGAGGGAACGAAGGTAAAGTGCGGAGTCGTTCGCGATCCTCAGTCAAGAGCGAGCCGATGGCATCACAGGTTCGATCCGCAGGCTAAAACGTGGAAAACCAGCTTTTTGGGCCCAACCTCCGTCGTACAAACCAGCACAGGAATAAATGTCCCGCCTCGCGAGCCGTGGGCCCCTCAGAAAAAGCAAAGATCCCACAAATTCAGGCAATCTAGCTCAAATGTCCGAATCTCTCTCGATATCCCGTCTCTCCCGCAGAAAAACACAAGCGACGTCAATTACCAGACACCCGGCGAGCTCAAAACAGCCGACTTTTGGCAGAAGGAGCCCAAAGGGAAGAAGGTGGTCACCGAAAGACTGCGCTGCATTCGATATTTCAATAAAAGGCGTTTGTGGAAACCAGCCCACCCGCACCAATATATAGGAATATTTCCCTTTGAAAGGAAGGCTGAAGTGTGTGCATGCGGACCCGTGTGGGTGGCGCACTGGCAAAGCAAAAGCGAAGAGCCATGGGAGCAGTAAATGACCATCAGCTCTTAGTTATTGGGCAAACCCCTTCGTCCAAGCATCCAGCCCCCCGGGGCGCCTAAGACGTGCTACCGGGATTCCTAGAGCAGCAAATAAACAACCCTCGCGCATGCAGATCAAAACTCTGGGCCTAAGCAGCAGGCTGCTCTTGTTGACGGACGAGCACGTCTAGCCACGGCGAGATAGTGGCATAGGACTCGTTGATAGGGCAGCAGTTTCAGTTTCGATAAGGCGGACGAGACGGGCGAACAGCGACCACGAACAGGGAGAATCCCCGACGGCGAGGAGAGAGAGGCTGAGCGCTCGATTCATTGGAACCTCTTTGAGAACAGGTACATGCGCACATATAGTGAAGGTAACTTATTTCGCGCAGCAAGGCTCGTTCGCGGGAACACTTGGTTACCTATGACCAGTGGAGCATGGCTCTGCAGGACGCCTGAGCCAGTCTCGCTCTTGTGCCCAGTAGGCTTCCCCACGTATCAAGCCAGAAATAGAGCACAAGACACAAAGAGGGCACCCTTGCGATCGGGGAAGAAAGGTCGACGACATCCATTCACCCATTCACCCATTACCCCATCGACCCCATCGACCCCATCCAATACGTCGGAGGCCACATCAGGCGTCTACTTCCCCCACAACAAAAGCCCAGCAAAAGGGAATAGAAAGCCATCTCCAAACAGCTAAATTCTCAAACAGCCAAACGACAAAACCCAACAAAGGAAATCCTCCATCCTTCGAAACACCCTACTCTCCTCCACTACCTCCTCTACTTTATCCCCCAACTTTGCCCCAAATCCATGGCGCGCTTCAACAAAAATATCCACCCTTGTTGTCACAATAAGCACTAGCTAACCCCAAACCATAACCGGACAAGGCGAACTCAACCCAGGACCCAGTTGAACAAAAGAGCCCCGGACAGCCGACCGACAGGCCAAACAAGGAAGGAAGAACGCGCCCACGCTGGAAAACACGTAGAACATTCCCCTCTTCATCCACCGTTACATGTAACACACAAAGAACTCTATCCAAACCACCCACAAGAAAACAAAAACAACACCGTCTCCCGCGCCGACCCGGCCAACAGCATGCGCACAAAAAAACCCCAGCGCCCCCAAAGAAAGAGAAAAAAACACACACACACGCACCCATCCCAAAAATAAAAAACACACACATATATATATATATATAAAAAAAAAACCGTCGCAGACTTTCGCGCCACACGCCCGTTCCTCCTCCGGAAAACAGCCCCCCAATCCAGCGAAAACCCCCCCCCCGCAAGACAAAGGACCCAGAGCGAACCAACGAACCCCCGTCGCACGAGCACAACCCGCGGGAGAAAAAAACGCGCCATCAAAGCCCCAGACGCAGGCCGCCCAGAACAACAACAAACCGTCCGTCCATGCGAGTTTTTTTTTTTTTTTTTTCTCTCTCTCTCGCCCCCTGGTTCGGCGCGCGGGGCTTGCCTTGCCTTTTTTTTTTTTGCCCTCTCTTTCCGGCAGGGGAGATTTTTGATATGGGGTTTTTAATATGCGAGGGAGGGACGTATGTCTGTCCTGTTTGCGAATCCGGAAAAAAAAGGGAAAGAAAGAGGGTGTTCTTGGTATATTTTTATTCTTTACTTTTTTTTTTTTTTCGTTATTTTCTCTACACTTTTTCCGCGTGTTTCCTCGGACAAAAAACGTGTGGAAAAAAAAAAAAAGAATGGCGAGGGAAGAACCTCAAGAAAAGAAAAAAAAATAAAAAAAAAAGAAATGGGTAAAACTTCCGCAATCCATCCTGCCTACCCCTACCACTTACGCTCTGTGCGCCTGTCAGAAGAAACCCTTTCTCGCAAAAACTCCCCTCCCCCCGGTGGTGACTCCCCGGCCGTGCATATATAGCCCTCCCCACTTTCGCTTTGCTGACATTCGCCCATTCCTTCTCGACAGCAGAAACGATAACCCACCCCTCACTCCCATTCCACACTCCTCTTCCCAATTATGTCGAACGCAGCCGAGGGAAGAGAGCTCGGGCAGATGGAGGGGGGTTGAGTGGCAATGAACGATATCAGCTAAAGCATCTTTTTGTTGACTTCCGAGCGGGGCGCTGGAGCCCCCCGCCCCCCCTGCGCGCAAAACAGATAACCCAAACGGGGGTGTCCCTTGAAAAAAAATAAAATAAAAACATATATCGGATTCCTCATTCCGCCACATCCTTGGTCAAAAGCCATACAGGCGCCCATAGATCTGCTAGATAGCCCCGCATCATTAAACATCAAAATCGTTCCCGCCCGCATGAACATCAACATTCGCGCACAAAGCTTGAAAAGACCGAGAGAGGAAACAAACACCCCCCTCCGTCCCCCCGAGCCCCTCAGACCCTCCACGCCAGTGAGTAAGGAGAAAAATAAAAAGTAAAGGGTCATGGCAGCATATCCGATGCCCAACTCCGTGGAGACTTCAGTTCCCTTGAGTATAACACCTTGAATTCCCAGAGAGTAAACAGATAGAGATAAGATAGATGAAAGAGGTAATCGTAAAAAGAAAGATACAGCTAGGTGGGTTTGAATCTTATGGACTCGCAGAAAGCGGTGAAGGTGGAGTGCACCTAGAGATCTTATATCCGCGGTGAGCAGTGAAGGTTTGCGAATAGGGCAACGGATTTTGGTATTGTCCCAGACTCAAGGCGGCGGCGGCCTGGGAGGTATTGCGGGGGCAATTTTCGGTGTACCCATCCGCCTCATCTCCGCGATCTTCTCGATCCACTCCCTTTCCTATAAACCTCCTCAATGTGACCATTCCCACCCGCAGGGAGGTCAGGATCGATATATCTGATCCCACTCCGAGGTCGATGGCTACTCTGCCGCCTCGCTGTCTCAACAATAATATCATCGGAGCTGCTACTATCAACGAGAGAATTCCTCCTCGCATCGACGATGACTCTCTCCGGCCTCCGCGGACCTCGATCGAACTCGATGATTTTCTCTACTCTTCGTGAGTGCGAGGGCCGTCGCTCACGGATAACCTCCTCGCCAACGATATTGCCGACGGTACAAGTCCAGATCAACCAGAGGATGAGCAGAAACCCAAGGACCGAGCCAATAACGATACCAACAACGCTGCCAGGAGATGGCCCGCTATCTTTATCTAAGTATGTACTTGGTATTACTCCCGTCTGCTCATCGTTCTGTCGTCTTAAAAGCGGACCCAGCTTTGTGAGAGCTTGTGCAGCGGTGGATACGCTTTCTGCGCTGCGCGCAAGACGCTGGGGTACGAGTACGCGCGACAGGCTTGAGAATTGAGATAGTAGATCGCGGGACTGCGCATATAGTTTACTTTTTAGGATATCGTCGTGGAGGCCGGAGAAAATGGGGGGCATGATCCGATTTGTAGGATTGCGACCGAGAATACCGTTCGCTGCGATTGCTACTGGGCAGCCTTATGCGATGCGCGGAGCCGAGCTCGACGAGATGACGCACCAGTAACGCAAATGGATTGCGGAACGACTTTGATGTCAGTGAGGAAGAATCACTAGCATACAGGAGAAACAACAGAAAAGAAACGGCATGAACGAAAGAAGAATATCCTCAGCAAAGACGAGAGCGCGGATTCAAGATTCGGAGCGGTTGGTATTGCTGACAGGGCAGGTTGATAAAACGACCCAGGTAGTGACGCAATGCCTGCCGCTGGCTCCTCGGTCGGGGCCAAAAAGGAAGGGGCGGGGACGAAACACCCAACTGTTTCTAGCTCGTAATCCTGTAATGCTTAAAAGGCTCTTTGAAGATCGGTATGAGGAGCAGAAGGGTATACTGTAAACGGCAATCTCGAAATGTGGAAGCCGTCTGGCTTATCGATGTCATGAGGCATCATTATCGAGGGCGAATATTTGGCCGAATGGGGGGCGAAGATGCTGGTTCGCGATCGAGGATTTCGATTGGAGGTTTCCAAGATTCTAGACCATTGCCGCCTAGTCGTTTTGCGTGCGCAGCTGGCGTTCGCATCTGTATGTATCGAGTTTGGGTGTTACGAGGCTTCAGCTTTTCCCCCTCGTTTGAGAGAGATGGGCGATGCATATCCGACCCCGTAACCGCTGCACTCTCCTTGGCGCATGCAGTGTTTCACGGAGCTTGCGATCCTCGTCGGCTTCTGCCACTGATGCTGCCGTTCCATATTTGGCTTTTCAAAGTTCATTCTCGAAAAGAAGGGAGTCGTTGACCGACAGCCGTTCATTGCAGTCAGACGAATCAAAAATATTCGCGGCTATCGGGAAGGTTCTCTGCCCGCACTGCCGCCTTTCAATTCTCGCTTGCAAGTTTTTGCTGACGCGGACATCTTTTTGGTCTCAAATCAGTACACTTTTGACAAATCCGTCCCCTACTCCATAGTTATAATATCCTTCACGGCACATTCCAACTCGAACTTCGGCGATTTCCTTTCCACTCCTCAGCATCTATAGTTTTCCGGCCTCCACGGCTTTTCAGAGGCTAATCGGATTCGGTCACTCTCTTCGATTTATCTGAAGCCTGTGCCCCACATCCACCGAGGGCATCCGCTATCCCCTTGAAATCTGCGCCTAGCAATTGCTAAACCACTACCCATCACTGAGCATGGCCGCCATCGACAAATACGTAAGCTTTCTCCCAATATCTATGTCTAGTGGGATCTGTGAAAGCTCTACTTACTCTATTTTAGCATTCGCAAGCCCCGCCACCACAGTATCCGGATGCTGTGTACACACAACAGCAACGTGACGGCCCGGCCGGCCCTCCTCTACCCTATCAGCAGGGCCCATATCCCCCACCAGCCGAGTATTACGGCCAACAACCATATCAGTATGGACCTCCGCCGCCACAGGGTTACTACGGTTATGGTCCGCCGCCGCCACAGGGAATGTATTATCAGCAAGGGCCACCGCCTAACACACAGGGCTACTTTGCAGATGGCAGAGGCGGTGGGTCTGGTGGCTCAGGCGGTCTTTGTGCAGCGGTGCTGGCAGCTCTAGCCTGCTGTTGCTGCTTGGATTTTATGTTTTAAGGCCGAGTGGTCGGTCGACGAAATTCTTTGGAGGGATGAACAAACCGGATTAGGGTGCACTTAAACTACATACGGGAGTTAGATAGTTTATCGGAAGAATTTCTACGATTGTGTTTCGCCCTAGTGGCTGGGGCGTACGGGATCATGGACAGCACGCTTTGGGTTTCCTTATTGACACTTCTATCTGTGTGTATTCTCTAGGCTATCTTCGGCTCGGGAAGTTATTTATTCGACTCAAATATCAGTGTTTTTGATTATCATATGGTGGTCGTTCGAACCCGCCGCGCTAGCTTGTAAGAGGTAAGAACATCTATGTTCCGGACCAGCACTTTGGTTAGTGCAACTTAAGAGGATGCATCTACTAGTCGGTAAGACTCTCTCAGTTCAAAAGAGATAATATATTTTCTAATCTTCGAAAATATGAGGGTTGTCCGATATCACGTGGCGCCCTCGCTGGTATTGGCTACACTTCAGCCTCCAATAACATTATTAATCAAGCATTTCCGCAATCGGAAGGAGATGTCAATTGCGCCCTTCTGGATCCAAAAGCGGTTAACGCGAGGCGATACGGGGAAAGACAAGGATTTCATTGGGATGGTCGTTTACCTTCGGCATGCTTCGGTGCAGCATGAGTCTTCCTATAATTCTCAAGATGACCCTCGACATATCTCGTTTTTTTGCTTCCTTCATTTGTATCCGTCGCGCTCTAGAAGCATTGAGCCCTCAATTGAGGCTTTCAGATACCAGGCTATAACCCTGGTTTGCGGGCAATTTCAATTAAATTTCTATTGTCCGTTGTTTGCGTTGCCGACTCATGGAATACTTCGATTTCGATCAGGCTTCTTTCGCTGGACACGACCAGCAAGTTGGCCTCCCAGGTGCTGAGTTATCATGCAGTGCCTTGAAATCCCCTGATGGCGATATTGATGATGGCGATTTCTTACTCCGGATGGGCGATGATTTTCTATCCTTCTCGCAGCCTTGTTTTGGCTCCGCGCAGGATACTATAATGGGCGACATGGCCTGCTTCGATGATTTCCAGAGCTGGATACCCAAAACCTCTAAGCCAGCGGCGCCGTGCGATTGCTGTCGACGATCGAAATTCGAATGTCTTATCGTTTATGAAGGGCAGAGTGCGTGCTCTAGCTGTGTGGCTCTATCTAAACCATGCAGTTTCGCGAAGCCTCAACCAGATTCCAACAACGAAATCGACCCCTTACCAAGGGTTCTTGGAGAGACCCAGGGCTTGCACGGTGTCTCGGAGGACGGCGCTCCGGAAACACTAGGGAGACCCAGAAAATCTGGGACGCGGTTTTCCAGAGCTTCAGTTGGTATCCTGAAGGCTTGGTTCATGGAGCATATCACTCACCCATATCCTACCGACAGAGAGAGAGATGAGCTCAAGAAACAAACTGGCTTAAAAAGGAGTCAGATATCGAATTGGCTTGCCAATACTCGACGCAGAGAGAAAAGCCGTATAAACCGATCTGCCACTGGAGCCGGATCTGGCCCCGTCCATGCATTCACCCCACTCCCTGGGATTAGTATCCCCGGTACTATAGACAAGAATTCACTTAAGAATATGAACCCACTTGAGCGCTGGAAGGTCTCTCCACCCGAAAACGAACCGGCATCCGTTAGTGCTATTGCAGACGCCGTCGCAAGGTCCAAATACCCTGCCGATGGGGACCCGCCATCCCTCTCTACTAGTTGGTTGGATAACCAGCGCTCTGAATGTTCCAGCACTGGCTCTAGCTTTTCCGTCTTCAAAGCACCATCAATGGCAAGCTTGGATACTGGAAGATCTAGCGGAGGATCCGACTTCTCTTTCAGCTCGGTCTTCTCCCATCAGTCTCGGCGCTCGTTTGGTTCCTTTCCAATGGCGGAGAAAAAGGATCGGCGAAGGCGCCGTCCAGCCACACCCCAGAGAAGTGACTCCGGCACCACCAGAATGTTCCAGTGCACCTTCTGCACTAACAGCTTCAAGACAAAGCATGACTGGCAACGGCATGAGAAATCACTGCATCTCCCTCTGGAAAGCTGGACATGCGCAAAATATGGTGCCGTCATCGTTACCCCCACCTCCGTTCGCTGTGCTTACTGTAACTTGGAGAACCTGAAAAGCGGACACCTGGAAACGCACAATTTCCAGCAATGCATAGAGAAGAGCATCCAAGAACGAACTTTTTACCGCAAAGATCACCTGAGGCAGCACCTCCGACTCGCTCACGGATGCACCTTCCAGGGGCAGATGGAGATTTGGAAAGAGGAGGTGGTGGACTTGAAGTCTAGGTGCGGGTTCTGCGACACAAATTTCTCAACATGGCAGACCCGAGTGGACCATATCGCAGCGCATTTCCGAGCCGGAGCGCAAATGGCGAATTGGAAGGGAGACTGGGGTTTCGAACCCAAGATCCTCGAGACCTTGGAAAACGCTATGCCTCCCTATTTGATTGGACAGGAACGCCGCACTGTTCAGCCCTTTATCGCTACTGATCCCCCGGCGATCAGCTATGAACAATTCGAACGTGAGCTATCTGCTTGGATCGCAGACCAAAGGGCTTTGGGTATCTGCCCAACCGACCAGATGCTCCAGGACCAGGCAAGACATACTGTATTCAGAAGCGATGACCCTTGGAGCCAAACAGCGGCGCGCGCAGAAGGGTGGCTGGACATGGTCAAAGCGAAGAATGGACTAGCTGAGGTGTCAGCCGGCGGAAACGAGGCTCCGGTAAACCACCCGGGAACGTCAAGTTTTCATCGGTCAGCTTATATCCCACCCCCAGAGATCGGCATGTGCTATACGGTTCTGGAACGCGAGTTAGTGTGTTGGATCAAGGAGCAAATCGCTCAAGGCATCATCCCCTCCGATGAGATGATTCAAGATCGGGCTCGGGTGATCATCTACAATTGTGACGACTCTTGGAACCAGACCGCGGCTGACAACTCAGAGTGGCTTGAGAAGGTGAAGCAGAAAAATGGGTGGGTTGACGATCAAGGCCACTGGACCTTCCGTACTGAGGGCAACGATCTGGCCCTCGGGTCCTGATCAGCAAGATCCTAGGAGTTTTTCGGGGAGCAATAAGAATTCATGACCTTTACCCCTTTCTTTTACCTCAACTTCGCCCTTTTGGGTTTCAATATTCCATTCCGAGTTGTGAATATGGAACACAGGCTGCAACGTTGCGGATACAATGATGGTTGCTATCTCATACCACACCTTACTGAGTTATTTTTCCTGCCTGTTTACTTACCGGTTTCAGATCTGAGAAAAACATTCCTATTCTAAAAAAAAACACGAACAGAGACGATTAATGTCGTTTCCTTAACGAATATCTTCTTTAACTCCAAAAGGGAATTGTTATCGAAGGAACGGGTAAAAATGTACTCCTTGCTGTACTTGAAGGCCTCTCCCGCCTTTACAGGGATTCAAGACTAACGACATGGACATTAGCAAGAGTAAGGGAATTTTCTACATGGTGCTTCGTTTTCGATATCACTTGGGTCTACACCTTGCGCTTCTATACAGATAATAAATTCCAGTCGATATATAGCGCGAGAATAGCTGTCCTTTTCAGGAAAGAGAATGCCAGAAAGTGCATGTCCATAAGTGGTGACGGCTTAGGGTTCCAGTGCCCGTCGAGTATACCGTTGATACCAGCCATCTATTCCCTATTCTATCAACCACCTGTGGGGGGGGATATGGGGCGTTGGCAAAGGCTATTATAGCAGATAAATAGGTTGGAGGAATGATACAGAAGCTACCCGGATAGGGAAGTTTAAACACACATTATCCTTCATCCAGGTTCTGCGAAAGGACTGCCCGTATTATAGCAAAAATCACCTAATTGAGTGGTTTTAGTCTCATTACGGCTCGGGTGAACGGTCTTTTTGCCTTAAAAATCTGAACCGTGCGGCTACCCTTTCCGGCAGGTTCTTTGTAAGCGCGGTGACTCTTTTCGCCTGCAATGTTCGGGTGGGGCATATCTCTAAGCAAATCGGAGGCCTCCATCGTGCGAGGCTGAGTGGTTCCCCCAGTCAATGCGCTTTACCCGAATAGGTGACCGCGACTTGCGGATTCCCGCATGTGCTGCAAATGGGATGACACTTAAACCCGCTCTCCCACGGCAACAGCTTCAAGATCATTCATGTGTGAGAAAGCGCACCATAAACTCTGGATTTGAGCGAACATCGTCGGGTTTGTGCAGAGCCATCGGTCGACTCGAGGCCTCACGTCCGAACTAGCACATTCGATACTCTGTTACAATTTATACGAACGACCGCCCACTACAACGTTAGTGGAACTCTCCTGCAAGTCGTATTGCTGCTCAGCGAATCGAAAAATATCGAATTTACACGGAGCCATTGGCCGACTCGAGGCTTACGTGTAAAGAAAAACAGTCGACCCTTTACGCCGACATATATCTATTCATTTTCCGTAAAGTTGCTTTTTTGGTAGGACCCCCCCTCACCTTTCTCTCTCGCGGAGAGCCTGACAGAGTGTTTTCAAGCAGATATGAGCTCCCCAATGTATAGCCGAAACAACGGTTTCTTCGACGCGGACGCTGCAATTCCCTACGACGCCTGGCAACAGAACTCACCGGGACCCTCCTCGGCCACTGTCGATCAGCCGACGCACATAGGCCCTGAAATGACATCGCTGCGATCCCCTGCAGCTGTGGGAGTTGATGGCCGATTACCGCGAAGATTCAAATCGCATGAAATGGACGAATTCCTCAAGGGTATATATCCTCACGCGAAAACACCACAAGAGAGGATGAGGGAGTGCAATATCGACCTTCTGAGGATGGCTAACGAGGCTCCCTACCCCGAATATGCTGCGCCAGCAGCTACCGGCGATGGTAACATTTTCTCCGATCTATTAGATCCTTCCGCCTATAGCGAGCCATTCGGCGAATGGGCTCAATGCGAAATAACGCCACAAGAATTTGAAAATCCACCGTCTGCCTACCCGTCATCTCACTACCTTATCCCACCGGCGATCGAAGTTGATCAGACATATGCAACTAACTATGACTTCCTCCATGCCGACTCTGGTATGGAATCGGTTTCGTCGGCAATGGGCAGCTTTGAGGACTCGCCCTCCAACTACACTTCGTCCGACTATCCTACTCCGCCAGAATTCCAAGCTTCGGGAACACACATAGGCAATTCGCTTAGCGTTGGCTCTAGCTCCTCTCAACCTTCTCCTGCGAGCGTGAGTTCACCACTAATGCCTGACCATCGACTATCTCGCATCCCGCGACATCAGGCACCTAATGCGGACCAAGCCGAAGCCACAGCGCCATTGGTAATGGTGCTAAATGCAAAAAATATGTCAACAGTGGCTCAACGAACACGGGCGAAATATACCCCAGCAAAAAGGAAGGAGGTCCATGACACAAGGAAGAGGGGTGCCTGTAACGAGTGTCGGCGGCGAAAAAAAAAAGTAAGCATCCAATTTTAAAGGAGGTTGTGGGTGCAATACAGTCACGAACCCAAAATCATGGTACACCGGTGGGAAGCAAAAGCTTTACCGCTACCTTCCGTATCCCTCCTCGATTTGCTTGCGGCAGCTGATTCGGGACCTTTAGTGCATCCACGTTACCCCAGTGGATGAGGTGGTTCCCACCAAACGCCGTGCGATAGCTTGTGACCCAACCCGCAGGCCGCGATACAATAAGGACCGCACTAATAATGACCACGCGATCGGGTATGCATTGTATCTTCCCGAGTCGCGGCATTGCCTCTAATATTTTCCATTTGCAGAAGTACCTTGCCTAGTCATCCTTCCCCGATTCCGAATTCAGAGCCCTCCGGTCGTACGGGCGAAGTCGCTCCTATTACTCCCCGGATTCCTTATACTAACAAGGGAGAACCCTTGCTTAGCCTGGGTGACTTCGAGACCCCACTTGTGGACACTGTGGAGCCTGATACCTCAGTGGATACCGGATTATCGCCTTTCCCGCCGGAGTCAGACTTTATCTTGTTCCCTGAGGAGATGGACTACAGGTTCTCTCCCAGTCAAATGAACATGGACCTAATTGCGACTACTAGGCGGAGTTCCGGACGATCCAGGCCCAGTAGCGGGATAACCCGACAATCTATCGAAGAAGGGATTGACCAATATCTTCGTCGTGACCTCGACCGGCCCACCGATCATAATCCCCATGATTATATGTTTGTGACTAGCCATAGCCCTCTCTCATCTCCCAACGACGTCTTGGGCTATCACGATCCTCACATTGGTGCTTGGATACCAAGTTATCAGGACTCTCACTTTGACGACCCTATACCGCATTTTGAGGGAATCCCCCGCGATAAATTTGGAAGGGTGAACTGCCTGGTAAAAGTTTGCAGGAGAACATTTAGTGACCCCCTTAGGTGGGAAAGGCATTTACGACGGTGTCGCCGGATCTACAGAATGTACTGCAAGGTAACTGACCATAAAGAGTCGTGCCCCGGTCAGAACGCGCCCGAGGACCATGAGGGAGCTCTATCCCACTTTGCGCCACATGTTAATTCTGGAAGACTACACTGCCCAGTGACAGGCTGCGAGAGTGCATTCGTTTGCCTCGCTGCATGGGAGGTCCATTTCCGGCGGTGCCACCGGATCCCTATCAGGACACCCCCTAGCCAGGGTACAACTCAGGGTAGGATAGGGGCACAGAATTCACCGTCTCGCTCTATCAGTAGTCCAATATCAAGACCGGAGCGGACTACTTTTATGAGGGATATATCCAACGTAGCAGTACCCACCACTAGTAATTCCCGTTTCGTCGCTGAGAGGCGAACGCACGTTGAGACCAGCAATCAATCCGGCATCATCATCAACCACCTTATAGGTCACCCCTTCAAAGATGAGGTTCACCTAAAGCGACCCCAGCTGCAGATATCTAGACGAGCCTTGTTGGATACTGGTTCCGAAGAAAACCTCCTAACGGAATCTCTCCTCGGAAGAATAATTTCAAATATTAATCAGAACCGACACCAGCAGCTGATACCTACACCAGCCTCGCGAGATATGGCTTCCGAAGACTCTCCGTGGGAGTTATCCCTCGGAAGAGTAATCTCACATATCGACCGCGAGCATAATCCATACACCCTATCGGCATACGGATTACCAGCAGCAAAGGTCTGTTTCCTAACTTTTCCACAACTCGGCGCGTGTTTACAAATAGCTGATACATTACATCGCCGCTCATAGATACTACGCACGGCTAGGGGCATGATCGCCTTTCCCCACATCGATGCGGGCGAATTTAAATACCAGTGGGCTAACAACACTCCGCTTTCCGCACAGAATATTTTGAAAATCTAACAGATGAGTATTACTATTAGGCAAGCAAACCCTCAACATCAGTCGAGCTCTCAGCACCATCTCGACCAGACGGTCGTCATCGACACTGGCGCTGCCGGCGCCACCCAGGTGGATGGCTCCGTTGAGGAGCCTCCCCACGTCCAACGAGCAGTATCCCTACGGAATACTACTCCGGCACAAGCATGCTCCTCGAGAAGAAGCACGCTGGTAATCGCTGACGGTCGGTTACTAGTATATTACTGCTGTTGGCTAAGCTGCCGGTTCCTCGATCAATGGTCAGTTGCCGGACGAGCGTGGTGCCTGTTCTTTGTCTTGCTGTGGTGGCGCTTTGAGAACAGAAAACTTAGTTAGCATGGTCGTTTGCTTGAATAAACTCGAGCTCTTATTTCTTTTCGCGGTGTTGGAAATTCCCAAATCCTTAGCCCCTCCCTTTTCCCCGCCTTATTTCCTTTTCGGTGGTGAGAATTATCACCTGATCTGATGGTCTGTTCTAGCACATGTATATAAACAAGAACATTTTGGCTGGTCGTTTTTGACCCCAAGACCATGTATGTATGTGTATGTATAAAAGTCACAACCACCATGGCGGAGATTTTATTGCAGGGGTTATTAATTGCATGGGATAGCTAAGTCTAGCCCAGAAGGTTCACCAGGATACCTTACACGAGTCGATACGTAAGATATCACCGGTATCGTGAGCTGCGGAAGGGATCCCTATAAATACCGGCATCTCCATGAGGAATGCCGTCGCATCATTTTATATAGGCACCAGATAATCCACCCCTACAAAGCCCACCGTTACATCGTAGAATCATGAATTTTCCTTCTTCCCCCAAATAGGTTCACCGTCGTCGTCGAACTCGGCCCATTGGAAGAACTTGCATCTATCCGGAAATCGGAATGTCTATATTAGCTTCAAATACTAAGCCAAAACAAAAGGGAGAAAGAGAGAGGGGAGAGGTGTGATGACCCACCCCTCCTTCCCAGGAACGTTCCCGGCATGGCACATCCAGAAATATCTCCCCCAATTTTCTTTCTTCCTCTGCACGACCCTCAGCACGGCAGGGATTTTACACGCACACCTCGGTGTGAGTCTCGGGTGGAGACTCTTCTTGTAATGCCTATATGTGATGTTGATCCTGCGATTGCCGGCGATGGGATGGGGGATCACGGTGGCGGCAGGGTGGATACTGTGTTTCCATTCCTCCTGCATCTCGGCGTGCATTATCAGGAGAGAGTTGTTGGGGAGGTGGATGGAGAGCGCGCCGGTTTGGTCGTTGGCGTCGGATGTGGGGGGTGAAGACGGGTCTTGGGGTATGATACGTCGGACGCGGAATTCGCGGGAGACGCCTAGGGAGAGGGAGCCGATGGTCGCGTGGGGGCCGAGATAGGTGAGTTGGTCGGAGTGGTACCCTACGCTCTCTGCGGGGCCGTCGTAGCAGTTTACGAAGGCAGCATTGGGGATCCACTCGTGGGGAGATTGATGTTTTAGTTTTCTGCCGGAGGGGTAGTGAGTCTGGATGCGGGATTGAATTTCGGAGTTTACGGCCGTGCAGACCTTGGCGGAGATGTGGGATGTGAGGCGGGGGAGAAGGCGGATGTCCTGGTTATTTTTTCGTTAGAAGTATATGCGGTGAGTGGGGTTCTGGGAAAAGGAGGCTGGGATATACGGTTAAATAACTCCCGTTATACAAATATTCCGTGCTCTGCCTCCTCACTTCCTCTAGGCTCGCCACATAGAAACAAGCCGTATGTGGACTCTGCACCACATTATCAAACAGCTTGAACGTCTGCCTCTCAAACGTCTTCGACTCCTCCAGAAGTTCCTCTAGCAACGCGTTCGCCTCTTCCGCAGGTAAGAAATTGTGAATTATAGAGCATGGTGTGTGTGCTGCTATGTCCTCAGGTGAGAAAAGGTGGACGGTCTTCCCTTTTTTTGCTAGGGTCCGAGGAGGGCGTTTTTGGGGCGAAGTGGAGCCGTCGCGTGTTGGTGGAGGGGTTATGAAGCTCGAGAGAGAGGTTTGTTGTTGGCTTGTTATTGCTCCATGGATATTGGATTTCTTGCGGGGACTCTCGCCGTCGGGTGCGAATGCTTGGTTTAAGAGGGCACGGGATGCTTCATCGACGGAGCCTTCGGAGGATAAGAGGACCTCCAGGAGAACCCCTTGGTCGATGTTGGGGTGGAGTGAGCTTAGGATGGCGAGTTTGAGCTCCGTAGAGTCTTCCTGCGCGTTGGGAGCTATTCGGGTGGAACTAGCAGCGTCTGCGGGGGTTGAGAGCCGCCGCCGCTTTCTGGATACAAACGCGTCCATATCGTGATCCGCTCCCTTAGCTGTAAGTAGTTAGCATACGGACTCTATCTCATAGCCGCCTCGTATTGCAGTATCGTGTGCATTTACAACATTGTATGTGCGTACACACAGCAATACGTAGATAGTACTGCCGCATGCATCTGGTGTTGGCCTTGTTTGGTGGGGACATTTCTTGAACGGTGCACCGCTGCTTTAACTTACTCTCCCAGCGAAACCTCGGCAGCAAAACACTCAATCACACAACGTGGGTATGCGGATGGACTTCCGAACTCCATCATAAATATCCCAAGCCATCCGCAAGGCTATACGAGCACATCGACCTAACCCCCACCCGAGGATCCCTCTTTCGGGGCCCCCAATGCTGCTCCCTAACTTGCTGATTTAAACCCCAGAGTTAAGATGCTTGAATACCGAACTGAGGGCTTCAATGGCTACGGTGTGAAATACTCACCCTTCTTCGACTCTCGCATAGCCGTTGCCGCCTCCGCGAACTTCGGTCTAGTGGGCAACGGACGTCTCTACATCCTCGGTCTCACTCCTAATGGTATTGTCGCTGAGAAATGGTGATTTTCTCCTTCCTTCCTTGCCCCCACCTTTAATATTAATATTATTATTATTATTATTGTCATCATGTCATTATTCAGAGCGCCCGCCTGTTAACGAAAAAAACAAAACCCAAAGGTTCGACACTCAAGACTCCCTGTTTGATATCTCCTGGTCGGAGTCCCACGAGAACCAACTGGTCGTCGCCTCGGGCGACGGATCCATAAAGCTCTTCGACATCGGGCTCAATGATTTTCCCGTCCAATCGTGGCAGGAACATAAACGCGAAGTTTTCTCCGTGAATTGGAACCTCGTCGCGAAAGACACCTTCTGCTCAAGCTCCTGGGATGGAACCGTGAAAATTGTATAGAGCATTCTCCTCCCATATCCTCCTTCGCCTGACCTCTACTAACTTGGTCAGTGGTCCCCAAGCCGCCCAACTTCTATCCTCACCCTCCCCACACACACCTGCACCTACTCCTCCGCCTACTCCCCTCACGCACCCCATCTCCTCTCCTCTGTCTCCTCGGACTCCCACCTCCGCCTCTTTGACCTCCGCTCCCCACCTAGTGCCTCCAACCACCTCGCCCTCAAAATCCCCATCCATACACCCCCCCATGCCCCCTCAGAAGCCCTCACCCACGATTGGAATAAATACCGTGACACCGTCATCGTCGTTGCTGGTGTCGACCGCCTCATTCGGACATTCGACATTCGTGCCCCCGGACAAGGCCCCCTAGCCACATTGGCGGGCCATGAGTATGCTGTTAGGAAGGTGACGTGGAGTCCACATCTGCCGGATGTGTTGTTGAGCGCGAGTTACGATATGACGTGCCGCGTGTGGACGGATGGCAGCGCACTCGGGAGCGGAAAGGTTCCACAGGGACCAGCGGTACAGATTGGAGAGGAGTTAGGCAGGATGCCGAGGCATACAGAATTTGTGACCGGGGTAGACTGGTGCTTGTTTGGCGCAGAGGGGTGGTGCGCGAGTTGCGGGTGGGATGAGAGGTTGTTGGTATGGGATGTTAGAGCAGTTATGGGCAGATAACGAGTGACTGTTATAGATGGGTTAGGTAGTTCCGGCGTTACGGCATTTCTTCGTTTCGAGAATTTCATATCAACATAGGGGTGTATTCCTTAAACCAATCGGTTTACCTGAGCCATGGTAAAAAGATATATTTGCCCCCTCACCTAAGAGCGTCTTGTCAGAAGCACCAAACGTACAAATGCGGCTATACGCCAGTCTTCCAAGTATACTATACCCTGTTGTCATTAAAGCCAGGGCGCGAAAAGGCCCGACTTCCTTCTCCCTGTAGCGATACTCTTCAGCGTATCCGCCCCCAAACTCCTCTTATTGCTGAGCGCCTTCTCGGCGATTTTCATCAAGTTCTCATCACTAACGGGCATATAATCAGAAAGTTCGCGTATGCTTTCTCTTCCCCTCGCTTTCTTACGCATCTCGACCCAAATCCTCCTAGCCTCATCCACTGATTCCTTTGAAGGTATTCTCACGAGTCTCTTGTTGACGATTACTGAGCCCGTTTTTTGGGTTCTGGTGGTCGTACTTGCCTGGTTTTTATTGTTCTTGGGGTGGTCGAGTAAAGGCATTGACCCCGAGTGGCCGTATAAAACTTCGTTTTGGAGCGCATCAAGCCGATCACTAATCCAGGCCTGGTGCCTTAGCTCCCCCCTAAGTTGTTCGAAGTGCGCTGGGCAAGCTGGTGGGGCTGTCGTCTCGCCAAACATATCTTCAAGGGCAGAAAGAGCCCGGATAGGAGAATGGTTGCTGGCGATGAAATGGCCGAGATGTCTTTGCACACAACTCTGATGATTGTCGGAGCTACTGGACAGCTTACCATTCGGCCGCGAATTCCATGATGACTGCTGTGTGTGCCTCCTTAGCCTCGCTGTGCTTGTTGTGGATATGATGGTGTCTGCAGAAAAAAGCGAATGCTTGTATTTTACTTCCACCTTAAGGATTTCTGTTTTCGCCTGGCCAAGTATAGCATCAAGTTGTTCCAGTAAATGGGTAGAGGTCTGAGCACCTTGGTCCTGTGGCCTGGGCACTGTAGCTGGGTGTTGCAGCAGAGAGTGTGGACCTACGCGGAGCTTCGCAAAGACTAGAACCCTCTGACCGGGACTCAGTCTCTGATGTTTCGTCTCTCCCATGATTGCCTCCACCTCGCAATTCGACATCGGCTTCATGCCGATCGAGAGGTCCCTTAGTTGTCCAAGCGAGTTCCCCAGCCTCGCATGTTCAATTATTGCTTTGAGACTACTCCATGAATCACCTCGCAAAGCCGAATTTGTTGAGCTCGAGCAGGAGAAATTAGAATCAAGCTGCCATCCATTGTTGCCTTCTCGAGAACCCGTCCAAGGTACAACACTAGGATTCACAAAGTGTATCTGGACAGTTTCACACCTCTCGGGTAGGTCAATATTTTTGGGGGGCTTCTCCGATATTAGGAATAGGTGGCCATATATTTCCGCGGCCAAATTTCCATCAATAGACCCGCGATCTGGAGGTTCCGGGCTTAAGAATATATTAAACGCCGCTTCAATGGCGTGGTTGAGGCCGTCATCTGATGGTGCTGCCCTATTATTAGGCCTAATGATGGTCATAGCATCAAGAGCCTCTAGGACCTTCCCAAGGTCTGGGGGCTGAAGGGGGAATAGCACATGAGTCCTATATATTTTGTGTGGGCAGGAGCTATTCGCATATGATGTCAAGATGGCCAGCCGGTCCGCCCGCGGGTCTAGGAGTGAGGCCACAGAGCTGCATACACCACGGCTGCTCATGTATGTAGCTGGAGACGTACTGACCCTAGACCATGAATCAGCTTGAAAAACCCCTCATTCGCTAAATGAATTCCTCACTTACGACAGGTCCATAAGAAGAATGATGTCCAAGCCTATCTCCCTTGGGACAGGGACGCTGCAACCTAATGAAGGAATCGCCACATCGCCAGTAACCTCTATGGCTACCCAAAAGCTCTGACTGTAATCTGTATCGACACTCTCTAGCTCTGGGGTAACAACGAGGCGGGCTTGAAATAACGGAGCGATCTGCGGCCTGGCTAATGCGCGTAGCTTAGTGTATTCAGTCGTAGACGTAGCAAGAGAGTCGATACTAGTTTGCGGGGTGAATTCCGATTCGGGTGGCCTAGGTGAGGTTGCGTTGGTACCCCCTAATACGCTATGGGTTGACTGAGGACGAGACACTAACGTTGAAACGGATTTCAGTGATGGCGGTTTCGTTTCAGAGCTGGACCGAATTGCCTCGTCCCCCTTTTGTCTGAGAGAGACACTCAGGGCTCGGTTCGTCTGTATATTGCCACTGCGGATCCCAATGATGCTGTTAGATCTACCGAGAAGATTGAAGCCGCTTAAGACTCGAGAGAATATCTTTTTCTTTGGGGGCAGTTCTGGGCCGACATTTAGAGTGCGATTGAGTCTAGGAGTCTGCGTAATGTTGTCATTGATGATATCGTATCCGCCGATGATCCTAGGCAATACGTTAAATCTCCCAGGGTCCGGTTCTGCAGTTCTATCTGCAAATTCGTTGCTTGAAAAAGCTCCTTGATCAGCTAACTCTTTGGGAGGGTCAATAGCTATAGGTGGGTTCAGCAGTTCAGCCTTAAGAAAGGCACCGACAGAAATATCTCTATTCAGGGCTGGGATAGCTTTCGGGGTGTCCTCACTGACGCTTACAATTCGCGATGGTGGCGTCGTATACCTAGATGAGGCTTTGTGATTACTGGAGTAGGAACTCAGCCCCTCACTGTCACTCGAAGATAGTAAAAACGGTGGTGGGTAGAAGTCATTAATATCTCTCACTAGTTCGGCGGTTGTGCAGCTCTTACTCTTTCTCCGCTGCTTGCGGACTTTGAGGTCCTCAAGGCCTTTAGAGCAGCCACCAGATGGAGCGGTAGAGAATGACGAGCTTGACATGCGGCTCTGGGTTTCGCTCCCCAGCGAGTCTGAGACTGCAACCTCCTTGGGGAAAATTCGGGCTCTTGGAAATGCTGTTGAGGAACGCCGGCGTGGTATCGGAATGGGCGTACTAATCGAGGATCGTCCGGGGAGAGAATCTCCGGTGGCCGGCGAGGACGGGGGTTTGGATGAACGAAGTGCATGTGGCGTTCTAACAGACCGACGTTTGACGATACACAGAGGCCTAGGCGTTGGATCGATGTCGAACTCTTGAGAACTACGGTCCTTTGTATTGATAAGGGCAAGTGATAGGAGGGAAACAGTATCACTGGAGGAAATAGCCTCCATGTGCTCGTTGCTAAGCTGAGTGTATTCAACATTTTCCATAGTGTCCAGGGACAAAGATATCTATCCAATCAAGAAACTATCTAAGTGAATGGACTTAACCTATCGTGTGTGAGGCGCTCGCAACCTGAGTAGGGCACTCACAATTCCTATTTATCTGAGGTCGGAAATCTTCCCTTGTTGCCTGGCTATCCGTTCTCGCTCCTCTCACTCGAATGTTTAGGCTTGCTCGGTCCTTTTTCTTGAAATCTAGAAGCGGGCGCGGACGCTGTAATTCCGGCTAGAATTGCTAACTCAAGCGTTGGGGAGCCGGTGAAACTCCTCCTGATGCTCTGATCCCCGCCGTTGCCTTGGGGGCATGAAGAAATGGGAAAGAGAAAAACGATCCAAGAGCAGATTTGGTGCGCTTGTTAGATTAAGATGGTGTAACGAGACAGTCATGCCAATGGGGCGACACTGTGATCGCCAACTCAAACGGTGATACGCTCGAGCCCAATGAAGAAGGAAAGGTAGGCCAATGACCAGCCGCTGTTAGACGTTAAATTCCTACAACCCCACAAAGGCGAAAAGCCCAAATACGGGAGGTTGAAAGAGAACAATCAATAATGCTGGCGGCTCTGGTAGTTTCCAAATGGTAATCACTCGATGCCGTTGAAGAAATAGAAAAAAAAGTTCTTCGGTCCGTCAGCTCGTTCTAGGAAGAGTAGCGAGGCCGCTAAACGTTCACATAGAAGACCATAAAGTTTATCTTCGATCGTCCTCTTTAGCTCTAACTCTAGACGTCCTAACCCTCGAACGCCTAAATAGGCGGAGTACTAAGTATGGGAGTATGGACATCGGCGCTCAAACACCTCAAAACACGAACAAAATGCGATATGTCATACCAATGAGACGAATCGCTGTGGGATTGGCCCTGTTGGCGAGATGGATCCTACCAATGGGCCGCGGTGCTTGAAGAAAGGGCTTCTAGCGGGGTAGCGATATATGGATGCTTCGAAGAACAAATCCGATGGTTACTTAGAGTCTTCTGGGCTGCAGTCTCACATGGATCTCGAAATTCTGAATGATGCAAGGATTATCGCGGCCGGGGGCGGGGTGGGCCGCTTCTGGAAAATCCGGTTCTGGAAGGCAGCATGGCGAGCTGCATGTCTAGTCACCTTAGAAACCTGGAGATGCAAGATCAATACGGTGCTTATGCAGCTTAGCTGCCTTGTCGAACATTCTTAAGAATTTGTCAACGTCTTAGCTTTAACCATAGCAGGATTCTTGTATTGCAGGCCAGGCCACGCCAATCACCTTGCCATCGCGGTCCCAACGCTGCTTCTAAGTTTCTCCCTAACTGCTTCAATCATGTCTGCATCCATATTCAGAAACCGTATCTTGTTCAAGCGAGTCAGTACAGTGCTCTACATAAGCAAAATGCCGAATACCTGCGGAAATGGGGAGCCCACCAAGTCATCACCCGGTCCAGCATTACCATACAAAATAGGCTCAGTGAGGCTACCTTCGACTCCTTTCCTCACCCTTTCCTCCCACACCCCTTCCCAATTCCATTCACCCGGCTGCCTACCAGGCTTACCTCCAGCTAAGCGACGGTTTTCCGGGTGTGTCGCATCGCCAGTATCGCCGATACCGCTCAGCACTCCATCGTCAGTTGCCTTGAACGGTCTTGACATGAGCCGGTGTGCCCTCCAGGCGTGCCATGCGCCAGGGTTCCCAGCAGCTTCGAGAGGTAGCGAGTCTAGGACGGTTTCGTCGTCGAACGTAGATCGAATATATCGAAGAACTTCGACTGTGGGCACTTCTACCTCCCTTGGAGAAGTGGTAGAATTAGGGCTTCTCGAAAATCGACTATCTGGGGTCAAGGAAGCCCGCGATGATCCACCTGACATTGACGGCGACACGGCCGATGGGGCTGACCCAATTGGCGTTGCAGGTTCCATAAGAAGACTGCTCCCAACGGCATTATCCGTTTCCCGTTTGCTGGGGATCGCGCCGCTCGCATTCCTCGACTGAGGCGCAGAACTAGGTGCATTCCCAAGGGGCCGCCCGAACCAATTGGGAAACCCATGTCTGAGGCTAAACCCGCCTGGTGGCAGCCTTTCATCATCTGTTGCGCTGACCGTATCGGTCTCGGAAGAGCCGGTTGTGTAAGTATATGTCGTCAACGGTGTAAGAAGCGGATGAAAAACATCCGTGGAGAATGTCACGAGTGGGGGTAGCGAGGGATATGCAGCAGGGAAGGAGATTTGGAATCGAAGAATGGCGGGGGAATATGGCCCTAACGCCCGTTACGCGCAGTTTTAATATCAACGGGTAACAATGGTAGAGAGGAGGGCTAGGAGTTCGCAGAGCCCACTAGCCTTGTGCCCTTACCTTTCCTGACAAAGATGATTCCTGACCAGAGCGTGGGGTCATCAGGCGAAAGGCTTACATAGACACCGTGCGGACTCGCGTACTTCAAACTCGCACTGCAAGACAGCTTGCATCAGTCAAAAATCCTAGCCTTATCTCGCAACCGACCAAAAAGTATACATACAATTCGACAAGGAGATGTTGCTTCCGCACAGACGGGAGGCCCGCTATTCGCCGAGACGACATGGTGGTGAGGCGCGCTCTTGTATATGGCTGACTGACTTACTATTAATTATTGGGGGCCGGAGTGTGCTTTGCATTGCTTTGACTAGCTAGCAGGAACGAATCCTACGTTTGCTGTGAAGCACGTCGTCTTATCGATAAGCGAGCCAAGCAAGATGATGGGCGGTTCCCATGAACGGTACGGTTGTACCTTACGGAGTACCAAATGTGCAAATGGTTTACCGCGAGAGCCTGGCAGGACAAGCGCGTCGTTGCTTACTCCAGAAACGTGAAACGTCACAGAGGAAGAGGATAGAAAAGTCCAGACGCATCGGAGCATTGACATTCCTAATATCACATCGGCTTGGCGGTCCGGGAAATGAAGGGTGTTCTGGACCAGTGTGGGGTCTAGTCTCGTCTCGTCTGGCCCAAATCCTTTGTCTCACCGCCGAATACTGCCTGACACAATCGGCTCGACTCTTCCGGACAAGGCGCTGCCGTGATCTCCCAAACCAGACATGGACGCGTACTCTACATTGGATGGTATGTGAACTTGCTCAAACCTTGCTTGGTAGTGCAAAGTGCAAAAATGCACTTATTAGTTCTGTGCCGACGCGGGAGGATGGTGTTTGTACTACCATTGGTGTTCCTTTGGGGTGCCGCAGCCAACGCATGCACTGTAACATCATTCTCATAAGGCGTAAGACAAAGCCTCAAAACGCCGAAGGCTCATGCAACATGGATCTACATATGGTGCATTTTTCCCAGGCTAGCTATTTTTCAATCGATACAAAGGCCCGCCTTCGCGCCGCAGCTAGGAAAAGGTCTTGTGACAAGTCCTGCAAAGGATTGCAAACGGCAACAGAGGAGGGTGCATAAGCTTGCTCACAGCTCTCTACCTTGCCTTGGTAAGAAGCCATGCAGCAAGAAGCGCTTGGAGCTCATACTCAGGAAACGGCGGCAATCATATATCATCTTCATTTTTCTTTATTTTCCGCAGCAAATCATTAGGAGGGAAAAGCAAAAATATCGTTGAGCTTGGCAATCCTACTGCATGTCAATCGATTGGAACTGGCGTTATGCAGTGATAAGCACGCGTTCATTGCGACCCCTATAGTCGGTAACTTGGGAGGAAATAAACGTGGAAAACTAACGATATGAACTGCAGGGAGAAGCCATTTTCCTGCAGCCCACCCCATAGTGGATACATTAGATGTGATTTATTTACCGACATTTGAATCGGGATCTGTTTCCAAGATCTCAGCCATCAAGGATGTATAGCGTCAGGGCAAAACCGGTCCATTTCCCACGGGCCATTCATCCATCAGCTTCGGCTTTCCGGCCGGGCCCGCAGGATTAGCTCTTGGTTCCCTGCATCAATCAAACGGCGGTTGGAGGGTTTGTCATCCCGAACTACCTAAAACTTACCAAAGTCCACAAAAAACTTTTCGCCGGGCTAGCTGTAGTTGACGAATGGGATCCATCTCCCAACTAAGAACTCCCTTAACAACTAAACCTTCAACAAGCATGGGCCCTAGTCGTGCGACGGGATGTGCTCTTGCTTAGGAGGACATGCGGCCCGGGGTCCGCCCACGTTTCCATAGTGGAATATTCAGGGACTTTTCTCAGTGCTGATGTCATCGACAGCCCCAGAACCGTATATCTGGTTCTCGGGATTTGGACAAGGTTTGCACGGATCGAGTTCAGGACTTTTGAATACTACTTTTCATTCGCTTATCATCAGCTGGGATGTCTTCCCACTGAGCAGAGGAACGGTCTACTGACTCTTGCCTTATCCTAACTGCCTTGTGCGCCCTACCTAGTTTTCTCACTCACAGACATGGTTACTTCCGCGCAACGCGCGCGAGGCCTTAGCCTTGTAGGTCCGGTACCCATAAAAGGGTTACTCGTACTCCAGTTTTTCGAGAATGTGTGGTGTTGAAATAAACGGTCTGGTATCAACAAATTGTTCATCCTCGACAAGTTGCTGAACCAGCCACCGTTATTCACGATGCGGAAATCCAACACTTCCAGATCGCGAGACTCCTCGCCCGAACGTCACACGCCCTTCCCAACCCAGCAGATGTTCGTACTCGGTACGTTATTGTCACCGCCGTGACCGTTGACTTCCCAAGTACCTAACGGGGTCGCTAATCCTCCCCACCACTCAGCGGTATGTCGGATCTGCGAACCAATTGCTTTCATGTCGATATTCCCGTATATATATTACATGATAGTCTCTTTCAACATTACCACGGACGACCGGCAAATCGCCATATATGCTGGCATGGTCACTTCAGCCTTCGCCTTCGCAGAGTTCTCGACTGGTGTCGTATGGGGAAGGCTGAGTGACAGGATTGGCCGCAAGCCAGTTCTCATCACTGGCCTCGCTGGCACGGGGCTCAGCATGTTGATTTTTGGGTTTGCCCCGAGCCTTCCGATTGCTCTGCTTGGTCGTGCATTAGGCGGCTTTCTGAATGGGTAAGTCGAGGGTGCCCCGCCTTTTTGGACTGCTGTTTTGTGCGAGGTGCAGAATCTGATAACGCCCACACCTATAGGAATATTGGTGTGTTGCAAACAACTGTAGCTGAATTGATCACCGTCAAGGAGCACCAACGTAAGCGGCGTGCAAGAGTCATATCACATATCATGTTATGTCATATCATATCATTGGGATCTCACGAACTGACGTGACACAATCCCAACCCAGCCCGAGCATATGCCATTATGCCCTTCGTCTGGTGCCTCGGGTATGTCAGAAGAACACAATCCGAGCTTGTTCTTGGCTAACACCGTTTAGATCTATACTCGGGCCGATATTGGGAGGGGCTTTGGCAGATCCCTGCAAGAGCTATCCGGGATTATTCCAACGCGGAACGATTTTCGACAAGTTCCCATATCTCCTACCAAATCTTGTATGTGCGGTAATACTCACATGCGGCGTGGCGGTCGGAATTCTGTTCTTGGAGGAGACACACGAGGAGAAGAAGTATAGGAGAGACATCGGTCTTGAGATAGGCGATTGGATTATCAGCAAGGTCAAACTTAGACTCACGTTTATGCTTAGAACCGAGGGGTGGAAAATCGAGATCCAATCAAAACTAGGAGATGCGAACCTTGAGGAAAGGCGGTCGCTGCTGGAAGAGGATGAACAGCCTCCTGGATATCGAACCACCGAAGGCTCCCCAAAATTCTCGGTTTCCAGGGCACTCTCTGAGGGGCCGAACGATCGCGAGCCATCCAACAACATTGACCGGGAACCTCCAGCTCTAGAACGCGCTTTCACCAAACAGGTTGTCCTGCATATTATTGGCTATGGTATTCTTGCTTAGTAAGTCTATCTTCTCCGCGCTTGCTAGCAAAATGCTAACACCTAGCCTGTAGCCATACCATTTCGTTCGATCAGCTGATGCCTGTATTCTTGAGTACGCCCTCGTCTCATGAACCGCGCTCGTTGCCATTCAAGTTTACCGGTGGATTCGCCTTATCCACAAAGACCATTGGATTCATTCTTTCTTTGCAGGGCTTCTATTCAATGCTAGCGCAGCTATTCCTTTTCCCAGTCGTTGTGCGTCGATTTGGTTGTCTCCAGACATTTCGATGTGTAGCAATGTGCTATCCGTTACTCTACTTGCTGGTACCTTACCTCATATTACTTCCTGAGCAATTACAGGTACCGGGAATTTACCTCTGCCTGATACTCAAGATCACGGCGCAAGTACTGGCCTACCCATCCAATGCAATTCTGTTGACAAACTCCGCTCCATCAATGCTTGTCCTCGGAGCAATCAACGGGGTCGCCGCATCCACAGCTAGTCTATCAAGGGCATTTGGTCCGACGATATCGGGCCTAATACACTCTGCTGGCCTCAAATTGGGTTTTTCAGGCCTCGCATGGTGGGCTGGCGCGGTTGTCTGCTTCCTTGGAGCTGTGGAGAGCCTATTAATGGAGGAGGTTCAGGGAAGGTTTGACCGGAGAAGCAGTATTGACGATGTCGTCTCTGGCAACGAAGATTGCTTCGACAGTTTAGCTGTTGGAGCTGCTGTCGTAGAAGCAGGCCATGCCGGGAATGCGTCTGACAGGGCGCAGCTTGATCAATACTCTATTGCAAAGGACTGCCACTTGACACCCCGCACGGAGATATCACCCGGCCGTTCCTACGAGGTATGAACAGTACGACATCACGAAATTTAACCTTGCATAGGGTCTACGGGCTCTTATGCGATTTCTCTGGTCTGCGGAGGCCACGTAATTTATTCGATGGAATATTCATGCACCAACGGACTCTTGGGGAGTATGGGCTGGGCAGGAACTGGGTTTATTTATTGGCGAAAAGTGCTTCATGCCAAATGAAAGCATCCATTATGAAAAGGGAACTTAGGCTGTAAGATATCATGCGAGGGATAGTTATATAATATGAGCAACAATTAATTAGCAGGTTGCTCCAAAGTCATTCGCGATACTCATTGTTTATGTAATGCCTGTCAACAGTGGGAGAGATAAGGTAGCCGAATCAGTCTGCGCGGATTATGAGGCCGCCTTTCTTTTTCTATGGCAGACATACTCCGCACCTACCTCTTTCCAGCCATGCATGCTAGAGACATGTTGCGGCTCCTTCGATGAATTCCAGATCTCCTGTCTCGACGGCGACGTCCGGTTATCCGCTGAAAAGACCTCGATCCCCTAGCGATGAAGCTCCTGCGGAGGTGACTCCTGCGCAAGCCGGCCCGTCACCACCGGCGTCTGCCATCAGCTCTTCCTCATCGTTTCGCAATGTCTCGGCCTGCAACCGCTGCCGGTTGCGCAAGAACCGCTGTGATCAGCGTCTACCAGCTTGCGCATCATGCGAGAAGGCCCAGGTCAAGTGCGTAGGATACGACCCTATCACGAAGAGGGAAATTCCTAGGAGGTGTGTTACTTTCTGCCGATTCGTGCATAAATCGCGGGGCCAAGCACAGACGCTGCAATGGCTTCTCGCAGCTTCACCTACGCATGTGCTAATTTTCTTTGGTTGTGGGAAGTTACGTCTATTACCTTGAGACTAGAGTGTCTTATCTCGAGTCTGTCCTCCAGAGCAACGATATTGCCTTTGCAGCACCTGAAAGACTGGACCTGAGCTCCAGACCAGGCCCAGACCCAAACGTATTGCACACCCCAACGGAGGAACATCAGTTTGCAATCAGCAGTAACCGGAATGTCGCTGATGCCAGCAACGGATATCCTTCCGCTTCGCGCGGGACAGGCAAGAGGCAGAACGAAGCTGAGAAGCTGAGCAATCTAGTCTCAAATATTGGGATGGTATCAGTCCAAGGAGCTTCCGACCCCCGATACCTAGGATCGACATCTGGTATATCATTCGCGCGGGTTGTATTTGCGGCAGTCAAGAGCTCTGTTTCAGGGTCATCGTCTGAGCGCGCTGGAATCCGTCCAAGCAAACCCATAACGGCGGGTGTGGCTTCTAGTGGGAGCACCTCCATGAGAGACTCGTTCTTCGGGCTACATACAAAGCCTACATTCGAACAGGCACCATTCCCGGATAGAGAGCTCGGCTCAAGACTTGCGGACCTTTACTTTGAACATGCTAATCCTCAAATACCGATTTTGCACCGCGGAGAGTTCATGTCATTGTGTGATCGGGTCTACTCTTCAGACGAAAGGCTTAGGACACCCCGGGAGTTGTACATGCTCAATATTGTCTTTGCAATCGGCGCTGGGATCTTCCTAGGAGAGACTGATTCAGATGATGTGGGTCCCGATTCGCATAAAAGTTCACCGAGGCTTCGTCGCTCGCCTCCATCTCCAACGACGAAGCGAGTCCGACTGTCGAGCCAGCAGTACCAGCCCGAAGAATATCATGCGTCCGCGATCGTACACCTAGAGTCTTTCCTTGGCTCTTCCCCTGCAGCCGATCGTCCTGACGGATTTGGCGGGGGTTTGGAGGAGCTCCAAGCGGTTTTACTCTTGGCAGGCTTTGCCTTGCTTAGGCCAGTTGCGCCAGGACTGTGGTATATTGTTGGTGTGGCAGTACGCCTGGGAGTCGACTTGGGCCTTCACCATGAGGATGGAACGGGAATTGATGCGGGGAATGGAGATGAAGACGTTGCTATGGGATCAACTGACCCCAGCGGTCAAACTAAATTCATCGATCCCAAAGAGAAGGGTCGGCGAGAGTGGGTCCGTGATCTGCGGAGGAGGCTATGGTGGTGGTGAGTTTGATCTAGCTGTCTCAATTACACATGGATTTCAACACCAGCAAATATTGCCATACTGAATTTTCAGTGTCTACTCGTTCGACCGCCTAGTCAGCACCTGTGTCGGCCGCCCATTCGGAATCAGCGACGAAGTCGTCACTACTGAGGTTAGCAAACACGCTCCAGGAATTATTGATCGCTGTTAACCTAGAGTTATTGGGTGTCCTCGTAGTTCCCTTCGCTGTTAGATGACGCCTTTATAACTACTGCAGGATTCTCACCCCCGCCGAACGAGCCGCTCATACCCAGCTACAAGCTCGTAGCCCACCATTACTTCAGGCTCCGGCTACTACAGTCTGAGATACTCCAAGTCCTACAACACCAGCAAGCTCAGCAAGCACGCATGACTGGTGATTTTGGAGGCAATCCTTATATGCATACACACCTCCAGTCGCCCTTCCTGCAGAAGTTCGGGTCATTTCGTTCCTGGCGAACTGATATTGACCGACGACTGCGCGAATGGAAGGACTCTGCGCCAAGGAAAGAAGAGATCGGAGTTCAATTTTCTACTGAGTTTCTGCAACTAAACTATTGGCAAGCCGTAATTATGTTATACCGTCAAAGCTTGACCGTTCCACCACTACTAGCCGGGGAGTATAACACCTCAGATGAAGTGTCTAGCCCCTCAATGGTGAACATTGAAAGACGTGAAGACGAGGAACAAGTCTTCTTGAAGGTCGCAGAGGCGGGGCAAAGAGTCTTACGAATTTACCGCCAACTCCATCGTGTACACCTTGTAAACTATACATTCCTAGCGACACATCACCTCTTCATGGCTGGTTAGTAGTTATCCTTCCCTATTTTTCCTATACAGTAGCTAAACATAATAAGGAATTTCCTTCCTCTACGCAATATGGCATTCACCAACAGTTCGGCGCCGCATCACGCTCGATAATATAGACTTCACCGTTCTTGCGGCCACTTCTGTTCTGAACGATCTAATTGAGAAATGTCCGCCAGCGGAAGCCTGCCGTGATGCATTTGAACGTATGAGCAGAGCAACTGTGCAGATGTGCCTTGCCACAACGGGTTTTTCATCTCAAGCATCGGGGCTAGGCTCTGACCCAGTCTCCTCCACAAACACATACCGCTCGACAGAGAGCAACTTTAGTGATCAGGAAGGCGAGGGTAGCCTTAGTTCCGACATACCTAGCTGGAACGACCCTGTCCAAGGGGACTCTGACCCAAATCCAGTTATACAGCGCGGCCAGGCCCCCCGACGGCCGCCGCCGAAGTTCGACATGAACTTCGGGGATCTTTTCTCTGAGGAGGCCGACAGCAGCGCGAGATCGGCAAGGCAAAACTATAGAAGCAGACCAACCCAAGGTCCTATAAAAATGGAGCAACAGTGTCCCCCTTATCAGACGCTTGGAGGGCTTGGCCAACAGGACTTCGGTCTGGAGACTTCGAACATCGACCCGAATCTGCAAACACAGCAGCAGACAGAACGACAAGCCCGAAGTTTCATGCCCTCACCTCAGCCTTCCTACCCCATCAATAGCAATAACAATAACAACAATAACACCAATGTCTTCGCTGACTTCTTTGAGGACCCTGATTTCGCACTAGACAACACAGTGGCCGGGAATTCAGGCATCGATCTGGGTTTTGGCTTGGCATTCGATGTCGACCATGACTTTAGTGACGGTTCACAATTTGACCTTTTTGACGGATTTTTCTTTGGACCATCTAGTTCTGGACTTTGAGTTATAACATTGTAACCGCGATAACTCCCTTGTAGTTTTGTTCCCTCGGCCCTTATTGCTTAAATTCATTATTGTTTTAAATGTCATCTATGTGCTCTTAGGGGATGGGGGTTTGGGACGGAAGGTTTGTGATGGGATGGAAAAGGACCACTATTTTTTTTTTCTTCCCTCTCCTACTTACCACCCCCTATTAGGCTTCCAGCAAAAAACTACAAGATAGGAGACGCCGAATCAATCATGAATTTTTACGAATAGCGCTCCACTGTTCCTTCTCCCCCCTCTACCGGGGAAGAATCCGGCTCGAGCTCAGGAATAAGAAATCTCCAAAACGACATGTCATCGGCTTCTCTCGCCGGGGCTCCGGTAGCCCCATCCGTTCTATCCGCCCCACCACTGCTGCCCTACGCACGCCCCGCATTTCAAGGGCTGTAAAACCAAGGTATTGACAATTCCGCAAGGCATCTATCCAACTCCCTTAACAAGGTTGGCTGAAAGTCACGCGAGGCTAGAGGGAGGCGGGGAGAAAAAGAAATAAGATGTGTAATGAAAAAGGAACCTACAGTAATCGTCACAAGAGTCTTACGTGCTGACCATGCATGACCTTAAACAGCGGTTATCTCGCTCTATAGCTTCTGCATATACGTTTCTACCCTTGGCCGCCCAGGCTATATTTAAATTCCGTCTAAACGTCACTGCCGCCAATTGGTTATACATGTAGTCCTCAGACGTACGATAATGTGTATTTCGGGTTTTTCATTTGACTCGAGAAAGAAATCCCGTTATCTGAGAAGTTACTACCGTTATCTCGTTATTCTCACAAAGGGTAATTCGTAATCACAAACTAAAGGACTCTTGTTGCCAAAAACAGGAGTGTGGGGGAGAGGAAATCCGTAGATTAGCCCATCATCAGTGCACGTGCGTCAAAGATTCCGTTCCTCCAGGCCTCCGCAGCATTTTCTTCTACAACCTCCCCAGCTCGTACAGCCTCGTCGTTCCATAACTTCACAATGCTGCCAGGAGCGTACACGCCCGCAAAAACTCCTCCGCCCGGGGAGGTCACCCTGACACTACTATACAAATCGGGATCTTCTTCGGGAGCGAGACGAGAAATCACGGCTTTAACAAATGTACCAAGGTCATTAGGATTGGATATCTGTGTAGCTCGAAGCCTCTCCCGAGCGAAAAGCAACTCGCGATTTGCCGCGTGTATACCGTTTGTAATCCTAATGGCTAATTGGTATTCCAACACCTTTCTCAAGAGAGGCTGAATGAAGGGCTTCAAGCACCACGCCAAACAAGCGAATTTGCTCTTCCGGAGCTTATATGAAAGCTTGTGGATCTTGACTCGGACATCCCGGAGGGTTAAGATCTTCTCCAGCCTGTTTTTGCCGATTTCTACATCAATATGCACATCAATACCCCTCTCATCGAGCTGGAATGAAACAATGCCTTCATCCGCAAGCCTCAAAAGCCTTAAGTGCGCTCTCAACCAGAAGCCGACGTCGTCAGCGCGGATTGACATGCCATCGATCTTGATCGAAACCAGGGAAGTGACCTTAGAGACAGTCTTGAAGCGAGCCTTTCGAATTTCTAGGTCGTTGTACGTCTCAATCCTCAGCCTAAATGGAAAGAATGAGGAACCATTAGCTGTCCTCCCCGGCTCTAAAATTAGGTTCTCAAGTAGAATATCGACTTCTTGCACAGAAACTTCTAAACGAGGGATCGGTATATATTGAATCGCTTGTATGCATAGCGGCAAGAAGGCTTGAAGGAAATCCCGAACCAGCTCCGGCCTAGTGGCAATGTTCGTTGGAGACAGAGCTTGGGAAATCTTTAAGCTTGTAGATAAAAGCTTAGACACATCTTCATCACCAGCAATCGACTGGAAAGTCTCTTGAAGCTGAAGAAGGAGATTATCAACATCCTTGCGTAACGATGACTCTTTCCCGGATTCTTGATACCTCCTGCGTAGCTCTTCAATTTTGTTCTGTACGGACTCGGAAAAACTCGGATCCGTTAGCAACTTTTGAAGAGAATTGCCAATATCGGTCATCAGGTTCTCGAATTCAGGGTCTTTCTGGGATTGAGCCATTAGTAGTTTGAGTTTGTTCTCAAGCTCTTCCCATTGCTTACGGGCCCCAAAGGAACTGAGAAAAGACCAAAAGCTCTCGACCGCCCGATCGAGCTCTGGGTTGGATTCTAACCCCTCTTGGATAGCACTGATGGTCCCGTCTGCGGCTCGAGAATACACTTTCGCATATCGCCGGAGAAGGCTTGAAATTGTAGAGACAGAATCTAAATAATCGTTCCTGCCACGGAGCTTCGTGACGGCCATTTTTAGACGGAGGAGGAGCGCGTCCTCCTGTTCTCCCGAAAGGTTATCCTCTAGGCTTGCCGCAGCCTCTTGACCTGTCTTCGCAATCCCGTTTGCAACGACGCCCGAAACCTCAGAGGCTTTCCCACCAAGTTCACCGATTGACGGAGCCATTCCAGCCCCCGGCACTGGACTCTTGACAGCCCGAGTGTCCTGATCAGAAGGCCGGATCTGTTCCGCAGCCTCACGCGTGGTGCTTGACACTGCAAAAGCCGTGTCTGCGAACACTTGCCGGCCAATTACAGTAAGGTCTGAGAGAAACAGGCGGATGTCTGAGTTGGTAAGGAGGAGACTTCCCACAGTTCTTAAACTCTCATATGCTGTATCTATTAGTTAACCAAACCAACGAGCTCTATGGCTCAAGATTACTCACCAGCAGAGGCGTCAGCTTTCGTCTTAGCAGAGGCAGCGGCATTGGCCAAGTCATTCGTATCCAATGATATCCTAGACCTCGAAAGAAACCATATGAAATTTTGAACTTGGTCGGTACTATTCTTATGTCGAAGCAGCTCAATGAAATATGTGAGCCATTGCCTTATGAACTTCAAAAGTAGCCGGCCGGTGTCACTCAAGCTCGGGTTATTAGGATCCAGGATATCTGAAGCCAACAGAGTACGGAGGTTGACAATAATCTGCTCCGTAGATGGCATGTAGCCTTTGGAGAGAGCCCTCACCATCTGGTAAGTATGAAGCTTCTGATGAATAGCCCGTTGCATGGAGGTATCATGTTCATATTGAGGTAAAAGCGGCTCAGTATCCCCAGACCGTGATTTTCGCAAACCAAAACAAGACATGGTGCGTCCTCTCTAGGTGAAGCAGAGCAAAGCGGAATCCGGCGCTCTTAAGTTCAAGTTTCCTAGAGGCGGAAGTTTTAAACATGGCTGCGGGGGAGCAACCCGCATCGTAGGAATGACGACACCGGATCCGGAAACAGGAATGTGAGTCCTAGATAGAGCTCCTTAATCAGCAATCATTTGCCGTCCTTACACAAATAAAAAAGGTAGAGAGTGATTGCCTCTACTAAGCCGGAAATGGACGGCATAAAGGCAATGGTAGCGCAGCATTCCGCATAATTGTTATGATTAAGCAGATATACTTCGTCTGATGGACAAGGGAGGCAAGATCATTTCCAATTGGGATCGCAGAGCGACAAGAGGGTTTCCCAATCGCACGGCATCCGCTATTGATCGGGGGAGCAGAAGCCTAAGGATAAATTGGCCTACTGAGTGCTGAATACACGGGCACAGCTTTTAAGATTGTGAACCCGACTGGATCGGTTTAGTAAGGCCAAGAACAATGGCAAGCTGAGCCTCAACATCTTCAAGTAACGCCCGACAAGGCATTGCTAAAACACCCGATTCCCACCGATTTCCTGCCACAGTCCAGCACATGAAGGCCCGTTTTGAACCTAGTCGAGAACTTACCATTATCAGTTCAGAATCAATTTTTCTGAGACAGTATATCCTTCTTTCAACCACAGCCAGCCAGCCAGGGCAAGCAAGTAAAAGATGAAGAAGCTCACTCTCCTAGACCTTCCAGTAGAGACACAGAAAGATATCTTTAAGCATGTACAGTGTCCTATTCCTAACATCCTCAGACTGGTTGCCCTATTTGAAAAATTTAGTTGTTAATTAAAGTGATAAAATAGTCTACGCCTCAAGACCTCATTGCCCTTGCATTGGTCTCTCGTCATTTTCATTCCATAGCTTCATCTCAACTATGGCGCAGCTTTGGCATTGTCTTTCCCGATGATGACGACCCTGCATTCGACTCTCCGATTGATGGCCTCGCCGGCGGCCTAGACACACTAGTCACAAGCAAGCATAATTACGCAAGATACCTCAAAGAGATAAGCCTAGATACGCTGAGTGGAGGAGAGCGAGGGGAGAGGGCATATAAGCAGTATGGATATGAAACGAGTTGTGGGAAGTTTATGAATACCCTTTTTGCCGTGGTGTTGAAGAATGCTGTTGCGCTCGAGACCTTTTAGTGAGTGAAGGCAGAAGTCTTCTCTTGCTTATCTCTAAATCCCTCAGTATGGCTGATACTGCTATAGCTGGAACATACGCGTTGAACTTAATCGACCCATTTTTGCTGCTCTACACTCACTACCAAACCTCCGACATCTTCACGTCCGCCTACAAGCAGGTCAATCGATGTACCAAACACCTCCACCTCTCCCCTCATCGGCGACCATCGCAAATACCCCAGCGACCGACAGCCTACCCCCCCCACCACCTCTGTCTTCGATTCCATCAACGCCGCCTCCACCTTACTCAACGAAGATACCTGAGATAATCTCTAAGCCAAATGGGGGAGCGACACCTGAGAGCCGCCCCGAACCTCCCACATTTTCAGAATTCAAATCCCTTAATAGCCTCGTAGTACTGGATATCGATTGTCTATCTTACGTCCCGGAGCTCGCCGCTTGCGTCCACAAATGTTCGTTATCTCTCAAAAAAGTGAAATTGTCGTTATCGGAGGCTTTGGCTATCAAGGCTCGCAAGCCGGGTTACGACGAAATGGATGATTCGGATGACGATATGGTGGATGATCTTGGAAATCCTATAAATCCACCACCTACAGCACCAGGCGCAACCGAAGGAACATTAGAGAAAGAAGCCAAGGTCAGAGCAGAGAGATCGGAACAAGAAGCAGTTCTCGGAAAGATTTTTGGTGTTGGAAAAGCAGTGGGTGGGAGAAGGGTGGACGCAAAGGCAGATTCGAAGGAGAAGCCAAAGCATGAGGATAAGAGCAAAACCGAAAGCGGCATAACGGAAAACGACCCAGGGAAGGCCTTCATTGATGAATTGAAGGAGGTAAAGAAGCTTATGGAGACTACGCCGTCGAATATTTCCGATGCTGACAAGATCGCTACTCAGCAAGAAGCTTTGAAGTTAATTCTAAGAGCAGCAGAAAAATATATTGGCGCAGGGGCCAAAGAGGCAGTTGTGGCTTCATCTTCAGGCAGTAAAGATGCGTCAGGTTCAGGGCCGGAAGCGGATAGCAAGGATAAGAATGTCGACCTCATTGGCGATGATCCGGAGAGCGCAAAAGCCAATGCTGAGCCCGCGGATGGTGCCAGCAGGAAGGGGAAAGAGAAAGCGACCAATGTAGCCTCCGAAGACGACAAAACTGGAAAAGTAGACATGACAGATGGACCGGGCCTTTTTGATACACCACCATCTAAAGACAAGTCGGTATCGACAACCAATCTAGAAAACGCAGTGCCAGAAGACATCGATGTTGAACATCCGGACTTTGAAGAGCTTGAGGATGTTGATGACCAAGAAGAAGTTGGGGACGATATTATGGTGGCACAAGACCCGGTCACTGACTCTCAGATAACGAATGCCAAAGATTTGAAGGATGGAAATGACAACACGCATCACCTTCCTAACGGTTTCATCAAAGGACCCGAGGCCAATATGAGCGGTGGGTTAAGCCAAATCGACATCGACAGCAAAGATAGTTGCGAAAAAGTAGTTCATGGTGAAGCAGGCTATAAAGCACACGAAACCGCCGAAAGGGTTGACCCACCAGCCGAAATATCACAGTCTTTGGAGCCACAACCAGAAACTCCCGACATAAAGCAGCCTGATTCCTCTGATGACCAGTCTGTGAAAGATTACATCCGCTCCACTCGAAAGATCTCGCTCCGTTCGTTGTCCCTGTATCTTATTCCTATACGACCATCGGTGCTCGATCGCGCTCTTGACCTCACTGCTCTCCACCGAATTTCCCTCCTCAATGTTGGGCCCCAAGCAGCGTTTTGGACACTAATGTCTAATACGCACAAGAAAGCCCCTCTGCAGCTTAAGAAGATTTACACGGATAATGTCACAGCAGAATTCTTGGCATTTGTTAGTGAAATTGATGGCCTCACGGAAATATTGATGTTAGAGCGGTCTTCAAAGTCTAAAGTCGAGTCTCTAGCGCCAAAGACAACGGTTGGGATTGAGGACATCAGAAAGTCTATTTTACGGAAACACGCTAAGACTCTAAAAAAACTGATGATCAAGAACGAGAATGACTATAGCTGGGATATCAACGGCAAAGCAATTCGACTTCTGACTAAAAAGGGAAGAAATTTGGCAGAGTTGGCAATATGCGTTGACTTGAAGAACTTCGTAAGATTCCTTTGGCACCTAAAAAGCATAGGAAGCTAACTAACTTTTCTAAAAGCATCTTTTGCTACAATATATCTCTGGTCTCGTATCTTTGAAGGCCCTCTACATCCTCACCTGCCGTACGGATGATACTTGCCAGTGGGTGGTAAGGGAGCTACGCAACTTCGCCATTGATAACATTGCGCATTATCCAGAGTTGAAACTGGAATATCTTGCCCTCGATAGCACCGTAGAGCGGGTAGTACGGAAGAAAGTCAACCCAAAAAAGGTCAAGAATGCCGGTAGTATCGAGAAACTATTAGAGGGAAAGGAAACAGATGCCAAAGATTCGGACGTATCCTCGGATGACGAAAATAGCGATGAGGATCAACAGCCAGGATTGAAGATTGAGACATTGGGCGTCAAGTTCTACGATGTTTATGGTGTGCGGATTTTCCGGAAAGACGTCAAGGCTGGGGTATTGTGACATTACCTCTACTGGTGGTGACCCAACAAGCGTGGAAAATTTGATGAGAACAAAAGCACAGATTCCCATGGCGTCTACTTTATTATTAGCGAGCATTGGAATTTTGATATCGCAAACCGTTGTGTTTTTCTTTGTTTTACTCAGATTCGTCGTTGTATTCTGAAGTACTTATATCCCCCTACATCTCCATAAGTTGTATAATGGAAGCCAGAGGATGGCCATCCAGTTTGTTTCCCCGATACTATTGGCGCGCCCTTGGCCTTTCCATTCGCTCTCCGCATCTTGTAATGTTTGTTTTCTAGTCTCAACAAAAATTCAATTTTTCTTGGAGAATGAATAGGTGAATAACATGAGTCTTGCGTAATTGATCACTCTACACTTCACTATGCACCGCCTGGTTAACCCTCCATTCAATTCCAGCCTTTATCTTTAATGCTTCATCTTTTCCTCATGGAAAAGTAAACCTGATAAGATGACACATCAATTGACGAGGTTGATGAGGCCACCGATAGTTGGGGGGAAGGCGGTTGCCATGTCATGTCTAAAACCAACAAAAGCACATACACGTACAAGAATGTTATTCTTCTTCCTAATGCCTCTACACCTTCCAAAAAACAAGTTCCAGCCGCACACACTCACCAGCCTTGCCAACCATCCCATGAACAATGTCAATGTCGCCTCGAACGAGGTCCCAGACCACCAAGGCGTTCCCAACTCTCGCTCGGCCGTCCCTTCGCCTTTCCCTTTTTTTCTTCCACTTCCGGTTGGTGCGGTTCCTTTTGTTGGTGTTGGTAGTGCAACACGGGAACAAGGCTGAGGTTTAAGGCTGAGGTTTAAGGCTGGAGTTAAAGATAGGGTAGTGGGGCGGTAGGCTTATCAATCCTATCTAAATGAGCGGGGCTTTTTGCGGGGAAGCATTCTTATATAATATGCAAGGGGATAGTTGTTGGTAAGGGTGATACTCAGACGAGCTTGCATACAATGGAACGGTTATTAAAATTTTCGGGTTAAAGTGGAACGGAATTTTCCAACCTCCAAAAGTTAGCATCCCTACGATCTCAGCGGCCCACAGCCTTGTGGTTCAAAGTTCTCAGCAATTGCACTGTAGCTATTAATCTGGAGCAGCCCGATACACATTTAAACCTACTCCGAGTGCTTCCTAAGGCTGGCGTATCGAAGGATTGAATTGCAAGAGTAGTACAGGAGAAAAATTAGTATGGCATAAGTCCGAAGTGGGGTCCCCCACGGTGCTGCAAGCAAAGGAAAAGACAACACGAAGGAAATAGCTAGAGAGTGTCTGTGATCTCGAAGACCCCCACAAAAAATAACTGCCATGGTTCGGTGGCCTGATACCATCTGAACTTAATTCGATTAGCTCTTGAGGACGACAACCCCTAATGACCAGGCTGCGCGCCATATGTCATTCCTCCTTCATTCTTCTGGTAACCATGCGCTGGCTGCGCAGAGGAGTTGGTTCGGAGAAGCAGTTCCTTCTCCTCCTGCATGAGTTCACAGCAGGGGCAGCAGTAAGGACGGAAGCAGTCGCCGAGGCCGGATCCCTGGAGGTTGTATTTGTTCCTAACGTCGCCACGCTGCAGCATTTGAAGGACCCAAAATAGACCGCAATGAGTGAGGGCGCACCAGCCGGCACACTTGAAAGAGGGAAAAAATGTCAGTATGGTCATTTGAGGTTCGAGAGTGGACGAGAGAATACTGACGTGAAGGTTAACTGGCGAGTAGGTGGTCATGCTAGGCTCCTTGAGACGGTGATGAGTTTTTCCGAAGACAACGCAGGGACACCACTATTTCATCAATCAATCGCGGTCAGCGTCCTGTTGGGGGAATAAAACCCAAAGAAAGCATTCCGAGTTAGCAAAAAGGTAACAGAATACATACATAGGCCATACAACATAGTTCTCCTGGTGCAAAGCAGTCCCAGAAGCTATTCGACCAAGGCACTGGAGCTCCACCATGTGGCGCCGCTGGCTGCGGATTGTGCGACGGTTGTGGTACAGGAGCAGGTGTCGCCTGGTAAGCCTGCGTTGGTTGTTGGGGATACTGCGGCTGACCAGGAGCAGGCTGGCCATACTGAGCAGGAGATGCCATTGTTGAGTATTGTTCTCGCGTTGGGGGTTACAGTTACGATAAAATGAGAGTCGGTGTTCAACTGTTAAACAAGTCTCACGAGAAGTTGGGCAGTCGGCAAATACGCGTAGCGCGGGAGGGGGTTGCTCTTGGTATTAAACAATCGCGAGCACCGCCCCCTAGGAAAGAACTAGGACAAATTGCCAAACATAGTCTTCAGGGCTGAAGAAAGGGTTGGAGTGCGGTGCTTGCCGAGTCAGCCAATTACCCGATGCTGCCAGGCCTTTAATGATTGTAAGTTTGCACCCATGTCAAAACGGGAAGGATGGTGCTGGGATGACAAGAGCAGGGATCAACACCGTGTTTGTGATAGGGGTCATATACTAAGCCCAACATGGGGAGGGGGTGGGGGATTGGTTAGAGGAATTGAGTGTCATCGTTTGTGCATAGACGAGAACGTTGAGACGTTTTCGATCTCCGATCACACAATGGACCCCTTCTAAAGGCAGGCTCGTAGGGCGCAGAGATGCCATAGCCCTTGAAATCTCCGTGCAAGTAGATGGCTGCATCAAACCGCTCTTGTTAAGGACAAACTTCGTCAAAGAGTTAGAGTTGGAAGCGAAATACGAAGTCATTAAAGCCACAAGAATAGGGAGCCAATGGCGGGGGTTAAAGTTCGACCGTATAACACATTGTTACGTATAAAACGCACGGTGCTCGCGATGATTCGGCCTAGTATATCCAGTGAACGCGTTCAAGAATTGATTCTACCGCTACGCTTAAAATGGCTAGCTAGTAGAGGAGATTGGAGATATAGCAGTCACATGAAGCGACTCTCTTCAATATTCGAAAACTGTAAGGAGATAATCCAAGCCGCATTCTACATCTTGAAATGCAATTTCGGCTGAAAAAGCCTTGCTCTAGTGCTGAACCATCGCGACGGCCCCCATCTAAACTTTCAGGACGGCGGTGTCAGCATGGTTGGTTGCCGCAGCACTACGTACAAGGTATATGAATGCGTGTCATTCTTGCTGCCAGCAAGTGGCGCAAGCAACTCATCAATTAGTTCCCCTAACGTGGGCGAGAACTGCCTACGGTGTCAGGAAGGTCAGTTTAGAGAGAAAACTACATATAAGGCGATATTGGAGATCATTGCCGGAATTAGTAGTGATGTTAAAGCTCTGAGAGCATCTCTGCTATGGGCTACTTTATGGCGAGTATAAAGCGGGGAGCGGACATAACGAAGATCTAGATGGCGTTTAACTTACGGGGGTTTGAGCAGGTTGGTTGAGGAATAAACACCCTCGGTTAGATCCTTAAGATCAACTTTAGTGGAGATGCCTAGACTATCGGTATTTCGACCAAGTAAGGCAATCTGAGGATCAACCAGAGCGAACAGCCAAAATCGCGCACCTGTAGTCCGCTAAATGGTACGGGTGGTACATTTATACACGAGATCCTTCTTTGGCTCCTATACTAAGGACGTGGAAAATTAATCCGGGGCCCCAAAGAAATTCTCGCCAATTGCTTGAGGTTCGTTCATACCCTTTACACAGAGAGACCAATTGTCCGTTTAGTAGAACCTTGATCCCAAAGGAAGCCAAAATATCTCTGGTAGAACAGCCACATGGTTGCCGAACAAACGTGTTGTGAATGCATATGCCGTGGTTAATACGTTGGTAGCACGGCAATCCCTAAATCTAGGGAATTCTTAAAAGTGTTATCCGCCTATGGGCAAACAATGAATCCTATTGCACTGTGCATTGGTTAGTCATAGCTCGGACAAAGATTCAAGGATAGATAACTCTTGCGCTTATAGACTAGCAAAGAAAGTTTGGTTATTATGGCTAACAGGGAGGTCTTTTCACTAATACTCTATACTATACCTGTATATTGAGGAATCATAGGCAATCTTTCGCTCAAGTTGGCGCCCTCATGACGGAATTCAGTTCCGAAAAACCTTCAACCGCGGACAAACGCTTTTCCGATATTCTCCGGGAGATTCTCCGACGCACAACCTCACATTCCGATAAACTACGATAGCGAATCGTTTTCGTAGTAGTTACAAGCCTCAAAGACATGGGCAAAAAGCGCGGATTTCGGGTATGACCCAATGTCCATCTATGTAAAGCAGCAGATTGTAATACTTTTTAGGGTGGCGGTCGGGGCGGCCGTGGCGGTCAACGTGGTGGTGAGAGGGTCGAATATCCACCAGTCGTGAAACAGAACGAACTATTCGAGAAATACTATGATAATTTAGGAATATTTATGGCAGGGGAGGGGGAAGAGTTCTGGGGTACCTTACGCCGAGATCTTCCTAGCAGTTTCCGCTTTACTGGTTCGAAAGGGTAAGAGCTCTAATGAATACTGCCACAAGGAAAGCTGAATTTGTTGAAGGCACGCTCTCTCTGTTAAGAAACGCCTTACAGACCACTATATTCCGGAAATAACATCTATCAACTATAATGATGCCCCCGTCGAACCACCGGCCGCGGTGTCATGGTATCCTGACGAACTTGCCTATTCAATGACCACCCCGAAGAACGTTGTCCGTCGCTTCCCGCCATTTGCATCGTTTCAGAAGTTTCTAGTCTCCGAAACCAGCGTTGGTAATATCAGCAGGCAGGAGATTGTTAGCATGATACCACCTCTGTTAATGGATATTAGGCCTGGCATGACGGTGCTGGATCTGTGCGCTGCTCCTGGGAGCAAGACTGCCCAATTGATCGAGATGGTACATCGCGGTGAGGAAGCTAGGGTCCGAAAGTCGTTGCGAAGTGCTTTCTGCCAGGAAGGAAGGGAGCTGAGTCCTGATGGCTTTGAGATTGAGATGGAGATAGAAGATATTGAAGCAGTAGGGGACTGGTCAGATAACGGTAGGTCTACAGGATTGGTCATTGCGAACGATGCAGACTACAAGCGAGCCTATATGCTCATTCATCAGACTAAACGACTTAATTCACCTAACCTAATTGTCACAAACCACGATGCAACCTTATTTCCGTCGATACGGCTGCCCTCATTGCCAACCCTCCCCGACGAACGACCGAAGACCAGATACCTCAAATTCGACCGTATATTAGCAGACGTCCCTTGTTCTGGAGATGGCACCTGCCGGAAGAATCCGAATGTTTGGAAGGATTGGACTCCACAAAATGCTTTGGGCTTGCACAATACTCAAGTCCGAATATTAGTCCGGGGCCTTCAGATGCTGAAGGTCGGTGGAAGAATTGTCTACTCTACATGCAGCATGAACCCCGTAGAAAATGAGGCCGTAATTGCTAGCGCGGTTGATCGCTGTGGGGGTCCCTCCAAGGTCCATATTGTTGATTGCACTAACGAGCTACTTGGTCTCAAGAGAAGCCTGGGGTTAACCAGTTGGGCTGTCATGGATAAGAAAGGGCGGATGTGGGAGTCCTGGAAGGACGTTCAGGATGAAATAGCTAGGGAAGGGATTGAGTTCATGGGACGTATAGCAGAAGATATGTTTCCTCCAGCTTCTGTTACTAATATAGATGGGTTTGAGCCTGAAAGGATACCGCTTGAGCGGTGTATGCGAGTATATGGGCATTTCCAGGATACAGGCGGCTTCTTCATTACGGTTTTGGAGAAGAAAACTGAAATTAAGGCTCGGCCGGAATCTGAACAGAAGAAATCGGCACCTGCTATTACGACTGCAGAGATAGCTGCTACCCAACAAACTAACGTCACTTACCTTATGCGGGAGGTAGACGCGCTTGGTGGCATCAGTTCGCTGAAGCCTCTCCCTGAAGTTGACTCACCGGTAGCAAGGCAAAGTCAGGAAATCCACTTGCTGGACCATGCATCGCCAGCAAAGCGTTCACAAGATGATAGATATAGCGCGGTGAATTCGAGCAAGCGTCCGAAGCTCGGAGAGGAGCTTGAGTCGGTCACTCTGGAGAGAGAGAGGATTATGGAAGAGCTAGAGCCGGTCCGATCTGGGACTGCCCAACCATCCAAGGCAAAGAGAAATGGGCAGCCGACTGAAGAGCCTTTTAAGTTTATTTCACATGGCCACGAGGAACTCAAGGTTATCTATGACTTCTACAAGCTTTCCGATAAGTTTCCACGTGACCGCTTTATGGTGCGGAATGCCTCTGGTCTACCAGCCAAGACTATCTATTATACCTCGGCCCTTGCTCGTGATGTTTTGACTCAAAATGAAGGAAAGGGCGTGAGATTTGTTCATTGCGGAGTCAAAATGTTCATGAAACAGGACGTACAGAGAGAAGGCACCTGCAAGTGGCGTGTTCAGACAGATGGATTGCCTCTCTTAGAACCATGGATTGGCGAGGACCGAATTGTGAGGCTATATAAGCGTCAGACGCTGAGAAAGTTGCTGAAGGAGATGTTCCCGAAGGTAAATGGCGGTGGCTGGGAGCACTTGGGCGAGATTGGAGAGCGCGTGAGGGATATCGAAATGGGTTGTTGTGTATTGAGAGTGGAGACTAGCGACGCAGAAGATGGATTCCGGTGAGATCATTGATTGCATATTCGGACCAAAACCCAGACACTGACAATTTCCATAGAGAGCGAATGGCATTGCCGCTATGGAGAAGTTTATACTCTCTGAACTTAATGTTGCCCAAGGAAGAGCGGAAGTGATACACCCGCCACCTCTTGCACGTGGTGCTCGTTTACTAACTGACATTAGAGCTATGCTTCTACGTCTCTACGACGACGACTCGCCAATCGAAGATTCTTCGAAAGACCGGCACCTGCAATATATTGTAGCTGATTCGCCTACAGGAATACATACACTAATATCCACGGATCGCGAAGAAGCAACGCAACAAGTTCCCGAAGGCCAACCAACTAGCCAACCTATCAACAAAGATGTAAAACTGACGGGGGGTGATATAGTGGCTAAGTGACATAGAGAATATATAAATAACCTCTCTAAAACTCTGCCGGTGATGTCAAGGGGGTACCTGGATCGAGCCCCACTTTGTATGTGGGGCTCGTTTAACGTATCAAAGACTGGGTCAAAGAGACCTACTCTACGGGGTAGGGAAGAATCCCATCTGTACTATAAAATTACGTGTCGATTGTTTGGCGAGAGGAACAATATCTCAATTGCAAAAGTGCTTTCTTTGACAATTCGACAGAAACTTGTTGGATTTGCTCAAAGACTGGTGCCAAGAAGCGTACATAAGCCGACTTCAACCAATTAACCTGATAGGGGTAGATTAGGCTTTAGATTGACGACGGAGTATTTTGTTGGGACATGGTGGGCTCCACTATGCGCGTCACTACCCTATCAGTCTCACATGTGAACACCATGATCCAAAGGCGTTTTTTTGTAGGCTACCCATAGCCATTTCTTGCTCTCTGCTTTCGTTTTCCTAACTTCCATAAGTTTTTCCTGATTGCCTCCTTGGCTAGGTTGGCATAATTGTCGGATCGAAACAATCGTTTGGAATCATCTCTTTATGTTTACATATATTGACCGACTACGGGCGTTGAAGCCATTCGATACTCGAGTTGGCATGAATGATCAGCTGGGACAAGCTGCAGCCCAGCAGCAGTGGCCGAGAAACACTAAGTCTAAAAACACCAAGTTGTCCGGCTTCATTGAAGTCCAACCATCCTCTATGTTCTACTCCATTCTCCCTTCCTCATTCAAAAGTCGTCTCCCCAATATACCGTCGCTGCGCAAGTCAGTCGGCATCTCATCCCAAAAAGGACGGATGGGCCTTATGGGTTTAAACTGTCGAAGAAAGCCGACCAGTTCCAGCGGGAGCTCAATCACTGGCTCTGGGGCGCGGACGCCACCCCCTACATATTCCTCAGCCTTGACGGTAAGTACTACTACGGGGGCTGGTACATCTGGCGCGGATGATCTAGAGTACCTTAGAGGCCAATTAGTGGCCGCGGATACGACGGCCTTATCAGCAAATTCGGAGTACGGGTCGGTGTGTCTGTTCGGAGTGGAACCAAACACAGGAACAAACATTGATTGGAAGTTTGCTACTCAAGGTGACTAGAGTTTACTGGGGGGCTGAGGTTTCTTTACTAACAATTAGCAGGCCGAAACCTCCTGAGTTCTGCGGTTGAAGAATCGCTATCAGCGCCCCGAGACGCTGCCAATGCGGATCCTGCTTTTACGAGACAGCTATACATTCATTCTATGACATACCTACTACGCGGTCTTCCGAACGATCTAAGTACAGAAGAGCGGGTAGGTCTGCGGTCTGCGCTACCTCCTGGAGTTGCGGATCCGTTGCGGTTGGATATCGACAGTCAGAGTGTAGTTACGATTCGCGACTCCGAAGGCAGGATACGCAAAGGAGCGTCCCCCCCACCCTCTCTACTTCACCGGATACTAGCATCTCTAGTTGTTCAGCTCTTCATATTTGCTCATTTTCTCCTGCCTCACATCAAAGCCTTGCTAAGAAACGCCTACGTCTACGAGCGTCACAACCGCATTTCCGAGAAGATGCTTGCAAAGAGCATTGATACCGTCGACACTGTCGGTAAGAAGAGCATCGAGTTTGGTGAGGCAGTGGCTAGAATAGGTGATGGTAAACTTGGACAGGCTCTCAATGAGATGGCGATGTGGTGCGCTGAAGGTGTTGCTGGTGGTATTTATGAAGGAGTTGGTGAGGGTATGGTCATAATAAGCGCAAAAAACCAAAACCTCACGTCGGATGCATGATCGTAATTATATTTCTTATATGTAGTGTGTAGAGGCGTTGACCTGCTGCTCCACTGCCAGTTTAATAGATAGATTCAAGGGTTTTGGTAATGAGCATATGCGCCAAGCATTTGTGCGGTGTACGGTAGTCTACATGGACCATTGTGGCAGGAAAAAAAAATACATGTAGAATTTCTCGAACGAATCGAACCGAAGTTCCTCCACCCAGCATCGAAATTATACACATGACAATTATGTTTCCTGCGTATAGACGCGGCCCAGCCTCGCTGGGAAAGGCGCTGGGGTTGCTTCAGACTGCTCAACGAAGTTCCCCCACCGCACGATTGGCGTCCCTGTTTCTTCAGAAAACTAGATCAAGCATTAGATTTCAACAGTTCCATCCAACACCAGGATGGCTACAGCAAGCGCAAGAGTCGTTACAGCAGCATCCTAATGAGGGATACACGCAACCATATGAATCTCTCCCGCTCCCAACCGGTGAGGCAACAGACCATGGCCCAATCGCTCAGTTCCAGCAGCTTGCAGATCAGGGGCTTGTCAATCGTAACATTATCCAAACAATTACTAAAGAGCTGCGATTGGAAACAATGACTGAAGTTCAGAGTATGACGATTAGGGATTCGTTGAGCGGACATGATATGTGAGTGGTCCTTGAAATTAATGCTGATGGGGATGTGTGCTCATGTAGCCATAGCCTGGCGCAAGCAAAAACTGGCACAGGGAAAACAATTGCCTTTTTGCTCCCTGTTATTCAAAACATTCTGAAAAATGCGGCCCGCAACAAGCCACAGCGACTGGCAGACATCCGGGCCCTAGTTATATCTCCTACCCGAGAACTTGCAGAGCAAATTGCAGCTGAAGCAAGAAAATTGTGTAGTGGGACGAACATTAAGGTTCGGACAGCAGTCGGCGGTACTGGAAAACGATTCGCGCTCAAGACACTACACACGTATGGTTGCGACCTACTCATCGGCACACCTGGACGGCTTCAAGATATCCTCTCCGACCCTTCATCAAGAGTTAGCGTGCCAAACTTGCACACGCTTGTCCTTGACGAAGCGGATAGACTTCTCGATCAGGGCTTCGCAGAGGCCATCAGTGATATTCAGAAGCTTTTACCCGATAGGAGGAGGGTTGACCGTCAAACGCTACTTTATTCGGCCACTGTACCGGATGAGGTGATGAGCATGGTAGATGAGACATTGAAGCCTCATTATAAGTTTATCCGGACGGTAAAGCCTGGGGAAGTCCCGACACATGATAGGGTTCCACAAAAGGTGGTTGTAGCTGCTGGCTTTGAGAACATGCTTCCTGCTCTATTGGAGCTCTGCAAGCGTGAGACCGCTGCTACTACGGATTCAAACAGCACCGGAGCAAGGCCATTCAAAGCGATTGTATACTTCGGTTCAACGGCCAATGTCTCTTATGCTGCTTCCACGTTCCGAAATCTTCGAGTATCGCAAGGCCCCAACATTGGTCGGAACCCTATCTCGCCTGCCAAGATTATTGAGATGCACTCCAAGCTACCCCAGGCCGGACGTATGTATGCATCAGAGATATTTCGCAAGTCGAAATCGGCTATTCTATTTTCTTCAGACGTCACCGCCCGGGGTATGGATTTCCCAGGCGTAACCCATATCATCCAATTCGGCATACCACCCAGCCGAGAGCAATATATTCATCGCATCGGCCGAACAGCCCGCGGAAGTGATACCGGAGAGGGCTGGACCGTTGTGTGCGATTTTGAATATGAAGAAGCTATGCGACGGCTAGGCGGTCTCCCCATTCGCCCTGATAACTCCCTTGCCACTGCAAGCGTCGATATGACGAATCAAGTGGAGCTTCCAACAGGTGTTGCGGAAATTCTAACACAAGTCAGCGAGGCCACTCTCCCGGTAGAACGCGAGCAGAAGACCAAGGCCTACTTAGCACATTTAGGAGTATACGGTGGGTTCCGAAATAAGCGGAAAGTCGTCCGTGCCCTGAACAACTGGGTACAGTATGGCTGGGGCTGGGAAAACCCTCCTAGCGTATCTGCTACCCTCGCGCAAAAAATGGGGTACCGTAACGCAGATGGACTGAATATAACCAACTCGCTGGAGAGGGATAATACGCGGCCTAGGGATGCGAATGCGTTTAGCAAAAGAAGCTATTCTAGGAAGGACGAGGGGAGTGACGGGTTTGGTAATAAGTGGAGCGGGGCATATGGCGACAGAAGTGGCTTTTCTAGAGGCGGTAGATTCGGGAATAGGGAAAGTGGACGGCATAGCAGCAGGAACCGAAGCTATCGACAGGAACCTAGTCTAGAGAGGGCGTCATGGTGATGGATCTATCTCTGGCTTGTTACTGTTATACAATCGGGTGCGTCAACCCCCCCCGTTGAGGTAAGGGGCATGCTATCTATATTCTACTCTCCGCCCATGAACTTCTTTTCCTTTTTTTCGCTCTTTTAAAACCCCTTTTAAACTAAGATATCCCCCCCCCCCCCTTCCCCAGCCGATGTATTTCCCCCCGATGGCAAAAGCCCCTGTACTATATTGATAGATGTATTTTTACTATTTCTTCCTCCCTGGGATATGGATGAAGGCTCACAGTATATCGAAATTCCACTTCGCCTTTCTCCTTTCTTGCAAACATGAGTTTCTGACGTCTTGGGGGGGTTGCTTTTCGCTGCCCCATTCACACTGAAGCAGGCGTTTGAACGCGTAGTTATTTAACGACGGGGCTCTAGACGTGTATATTAAACCGGATTAGACTAACCGTAGGGAAATTCTACGGTAGATCAGATTTTACAATCGCTAAACAATACCCTAAAGGATCGAAACCCCTTCGGATCTTGCTCGCAGGTGAGAATAGTGTAAGGGCCAGAGATCCTCTATAAGCCTAGAGTGGTTCGCCGGAGGAGAGTTATGAAGAGGGGGAAAGCCATCCTCGTAATATTATCCCCACATCCACACGCCAAACCCACCAAAAATCCATACAGCACCTCACTTCACCAACCTCCCCTCCACCTTCTCCCTCTCCCTCCTCTTCACCTCCTCGATCTCCTCCTTCGTAGAATCAAACCTCGCCGTCACTTGATTAAACGGATTCTCCGGCGCCTTCTCAAACTCCTTCCTGATCAGCTCCTTTCTCTGCTGCATCCGCAACCCCGGATTCTCGGTCTCGACCCCAGGCATCCGTCGCGCTTCGTAGGCGGCGAGGGCGGCTTTGAAACGCCGCTCCGGGTGCCGGTCGACTTTGTCATTGCTGCTGGAGGCTGTGAGCGAGAGGGCGTCTAGGGCGTTGTCGATGCCGGTGGCGTTGAGAGCTGGGGCGGAGGAGGAGGGGAGGTCGTCGGAGTCGAGGTCCTCGAGGTTGAGGGGCTTGGCGGGCTTTTTGGAGGCGGATTTATCCTTTGAATTTCTGGCCGCTTTGGCGGCGGATGCGGACTTGAGGGCCTTTTCCTCTTCAGCAATCTGGGCGTCGCGTTCCGCCTTCTTGCGAGCGGCTTCGGCTTTTTTGGCTTCGGCAGCTTCTCTGTGGATTGTTAGTCTGACTATTCCTGATCGAGCACATAAAAGATTACAGGTATCCTTCCGAGTGGAGCGAAAGGGGGATATGCCGGAGGAGGGGGTGATATATATACTTCTTCGCATTTGATTTCGCGCCTTTGGACCACTCTTGCTCTTCTAATTGAGCCTTTTTGCTGTCTTCTTCTGCGGCCTTTCGCGCTGCAGACTCGGCTTTTCTGGCGTTGCCAGCTGCCTTTTTCGAGTTCTCACCAAGGGCCTTCTTGCCTGCCATGACTGGATGTTTTTTGGGGGGAGGATGGAGAGAGATTTGAAGATGATGAATGTTTTGTGGGGTTGGTGTAGGCCCCGCCGCTGCCAAGAATCTGTGCTATCGATAAGGGTAAAGTCAAACCACTATGGTGCTCTAAGAGGACAAAGTAGCTGCCAAAGATTATTTATTGCTCGGGATACCAAAGACCCATATATACAATGAATTAAACTCCGGCGCTAAAATGATACTGAATGGAGACAATTTCGGTCTCTTCCGATCTCCGGTGATTGAAACAGCCCCTCCAGAGCGTTACCCCCCTCCTCCCCCTCACCTAGAATCTCTAAAAATCCACCGTAGGTTAGCCACATAACTCATCCTCTCTCTTCGGTGTTCGAGCCGGGGCTTATGCTATCACCAGCCAGGCCGATTATAAACATAAGTATCAGGAGCTGGCATATGAGTGACTCCGGGCATCATTGGTGGCGGTGGTGCTCGTGGCACAGGCGGTGGAGGAGCAGATGGGGCCAATGGAGGCGGAGTTCTCGTGGCAAGTCTGCGGCCTCTCCGACTGCGTCGCCGTTCCAGCGGCGGCGGGTCAACGGCTTCTATTTCCGCCCGTCCCCTCAGTTTTCTCAATCCACCGTCTAGCGGCGGATCCGCTACTTGTGGCGCTGAATCACTTGGTAGGTTGAGGTCGACAAGACCGTAGAAATAGTCCAAAACTTCCGGGTATCGACGCACGCTCTGTCGCCAGTCCTCGTCAATACCACGCTTCAGTTCAATCTCAGCTTGTTCAATAGTCCAAGGGTCAACCCCACGAAGGTGATATGTCGCAGCGCTTTGGTGGAGATAGTTGATATGCATTTGGTGTTGATGGTTGCGATGTGAAACGAGTGCGGTATAGTACTGGAGAATGTAGTCTTTTGCGTGCTGGGTCACCCATACACTTTATATATGTTATGTCAGTCCTCAGCCTTTGTAGAAAATGGAAAATGGATGGAGAGACTGCGGTGTACAACTGAGTATAGGGGTACCAAAGACGATAAAAGCGATACGGCCAGAGGTCTACCGATTTGGACTTGCTAATGCGAGGACGCAATGAAATGGTGGATTACCGTATCTCGTCGAGGATCGAGTTCATCATCCGCTGTTCTGCCTGCCTCACCGCAAGCTCCAAGCTGTCGTTCTCACACGGACATCTCATGTGAGGCGATGCATCGCAGAGGGCACAATTTGGATCCATGATCTCGAAGCGATCCCTGGTTCGTGGGTCTATGATCAACATGACTGTAATAACTTGCACCCGTAACGAAAACCAGAGCTTAAAAGATCAAAAATTCGTAAAGCATGGGGGGTCCATCTTTCGCAGAAAAAACCAAAAACCTCAAAACCCGGGTTATTAAAAAGGAGTAGAGTAGGATGGTTGCGAGATACAGTAATTTTGAACAGCTCACAAGCTTTCCTCACTTACAAGAATCCTCCCCGCTGCGTATCACAGCACGTTTGGACGACTTGGACAGGTCCAATACGCCGGGAGCGGTATGGACAGCTTTGCTTTTGTGACGAGAAAATGAATCGGATATTTCAATCAATAGAGGTAATCCGTCACCTCCTCTACCACAGCCAGCTCAACAAGGTAAAATGGGAGACAACCTGCTAGAGGTGGGGAATCTGTGGGCTTTCGCTCGTTTCCGGGGTCACCCATTCCCGCAGCTGCGCACTTCTTGGTCCAAGCCAATAACACCAATAACTAAACCACAGTCGCGTTTTGTGTCAAGGAATTCGTCATGCACGCCATCGCTATTCGGCCAATCGACCTTTTGTGATCCCACGGCAGAGTGTTGGACTTCGTGGGATGGCCCCACTGGACTCGTCGTTTGCGTGCGATCATTTCTGCAGTCTAGTTTAGTTGCTCGATTCGATTGGGCTGCTTGAATAACTACATGTTACACCGCTTGTTTCTACGACTCGTATGTCTATTCCAAGCATCATTAATATCCCGGACATAATGACATCGTTACGGATGAATATTAATTGATAGTGGGGGTCGTTTGAATCCGGGGAAATATAGCGTCGCATCATAACGATCAGCCAATAAGATAGAGCCAATGGATACTTTGAGGCTCTCATGCAGCAAAGCCGTTGAACATATAAAGAACGAGCTACAAGATGAAGGGAGTTGGTCTGCCTTGCAGCTTTCGAATGAATTTCTTGCTAAGCCAATACAGGTGCTATCAATGAATGTGGTGTTCCAACCACCCAGTTGTTGCTCCAATTATGTCATGTAGCCATTACTACTCCCCCGAAAGATGAAGGATCCCAATTTCAGAAGGGCTTGCTTCGAAGTGACGATTTGATTCGTCTCTCCCATGACAAGTTAAACTCATTTCCATTCAAAGATGTTCCTCTCCCATGGCGTAGGTTATATACAGATGCCAGTGTTCTTAAGGCAGTGTTTCAGATCTCCATCTTCATGGCTGAGGGTTACCCACCGGGAGACAGGGAAGCAATTAGACTTCGACCTGGGGACAGGGAGTCCAAGTTCCTGATAGCTCTAGAGTCGTCCGGCCGGAATGATGTGGGCTCATACGATTGGCAATCTGACGTTGTACGAACACTCGATCAGGCGATTATCATGGCTGGTGCGCCAGGAAAGAGCCGCAGGTCTTCGATTGAAGACATCTTGGATTCTCTGCAAATTGCTACGGACTCAATGCTAAGTAATCACAGCAACGGTAGCATTTCTGATAGACAGTCCAGCAAGCGTCGAAAACTCGATCCCTACGAGACCAACGATACGTTTCCCCAGTATTCTAACCGTGTTCCAGCGCTGCGGTTTCCAATTCAGCAAGTAGAGGCCCTCTCTCTCTCTGCATTCGAACATCATCTCTCTGCCTGCAAAGATGGACCAAGACCGCTAATTATCACCAATGCGCTTTTACACTGGCCCGCTCTAAACGAACGCCCTTGGAAAAAGCCGTCATACCTACTAAGGAAGACATTTGGAGGTCGGCGCCTTGTACCTATCGAGATAGGGAGAAGCTATGTCGATGAAGGCTGGAGCCAAGCCATTATACCCTTTCGCACCTTTTTGTCTGACTACTTCCTACCCAAACCTGAAGATAGCCAAGGTGTCGGGTATCTAGCCCAGTATGACCTCTTTTCTCAAATCCCTTCTCTTCGGGATGACATTTCAATCCCAGACTACTGCTACACCTCGCCCCCGCCACCGATGGCCGACACCCCTCTGGCAACAAAGGCCATTCAGCAACTAGATGAGCCTCTGCTAAATGCATGGTTTGGACCCGCAGGCACTATCTCCCCGCTACACACAGACCCTTACCACAACGTTCTCTGTCAAGTTGTTGGGAAGAAATACGTAAGGCTATACAGTCCATTTGAGAGCGACAAGGTATACCCACGGGTCGTCGATGAATGGGGCATTGATATGAGTAATACAAGTCAGGTTGATGTGAGCACTATCGGAGATACTGCGGATGGGAATTCATCACTACATTGCCGGAATGCAATGTTTCCGCTATTCGGAGACGCAAATTACGTTGAGGGAATACTGGGAGAGGGGGATTGTCTCTATATCCCTGTAGGCTCCTTATCTACTAGTCTCTAAGTTTCGTATGCTCACGCGCAGTTTCTAGGTCGGCTGGTGGCATTACGTACAGAGCCTAAGTGTCAGTTTCAGCGTCAGCTTCTGGTGGAACTAGTACGAACCCGGGTGTCAATATGTCAACCGCTCTGAGTTTTGATGAAAACTTCCAATAGCCAGTACGATACAGCTAGGGCAATTACTCAAACACCGCGGGTTTTCATTTTGTTTACTTGGATACTATAAAAGTTTACTGAAATACTATAACTTTGATTCTGACCCGCCACCACCCGAGGCTCATCGGAAGAACATACCGTTAATGTATAAGGCAATTCGGTATAAGAATGTATCCTACATAAGAATGTCCTCTCTATAAGAATGTCCTTCGCCGACCTAACCATATTCTTATACTTTCCGTACTTACATCTGCTTATGTAACCACAGGGTCATAGGAATCGTCCAGCTCACCATTTAAAGCGGCGTCAGCTGGGTTCTCCAGCAGCCAAGACTGTTGCACCGTCTGGAAGACTCCGACATCGCCTCGCGAACTTGTAACCGACAACGGTCTTAACGCCTCGACCCGTTGCCTGTTGGAATCACGTATTTAGTTCTTACTCAACTTATCATCTGAGTGAGAGAATATCAACATGTCCACCCCTGCGCGTCGCCGCTTGATGCGCGACTTCAAGGTGCGTCTGTTACGCTGCGGAGAACCTGTTTCCAGCCTGACCTTCCTATCCTCTCGAGCCTTATCGATAGGAGCGGTGACTACTCTTTAATCGTACACAAAACTGATCTTCCCCGCGGTTATAGCGTATGCAAACTGATCCCCCTGCGGGCGTTTCTGCCTCTCCTATTGCGGACAATGTCATGACCTGGTGAGTACCATTTCCCTCTAAATCGCCCTTTCGCTGATTAAGTAGCTGATACACTCTTTGACTATAGGAATGCAGTCATCATTGGTCCAGCAGACACTCCCTTTGAAGATGGCACTTTCCGTCTTGTCATGCACTTTGAGGAGCAGTATCCGAACAAGCCACCAGGAGTCAAGTTCATCAGCCAGATGTTCCATCCTAATGTCTACGGTACTGGTGAGCTCTGCTTGGATATCTTGCAGAATAGGTGGAGCCCAACCTATGACGTAGCCGCTATCTTAACTAGCATCCAGAGGTAGGATCTGATTAACACTTGTTTTACATTCTGTTAATGAAATGGCGCCTATTGCTCATTTCGGAAGACTGGTGTGGCTAATTTGTACGCATTTCTAACAACCAGTCTCCTCAATGACCCTAATACTTCTTCTCCCGCAAATGTTGAAGCGTCCAATTTGTACAAAGATAATCGGCGTGAATATACGAAGCGAGTCCGCGAGACCGTGGAGAAGAGCTGGGACGACTAACGAAGACGACATTGGGTAGGGTGGATGATGCGTGTTTTGAAATTTCAAGACCTTGTGATGGGCTTTATGGGGAAATACAGACCTACGAGACTTTGTGATTCCTTCAGGCGGAGGAAGTTGGGTTTTAACTTCACCGTACTCATGCAGACCATGTCTAGCATGTTCGTTTCTACTCAATTTCATGAATATTTTATTTAGTCTCTCCAGCATGCTTGTGATTCTTGGGCGCATGGGTGGGGCCATTATATCAGTCAGTTGCTCATCGCTGGCATGGTGTTGGAAAGGATGCTTTATGCATAGTCATCAATGAAATTTAATGGTTGCGGGAAGGCGAAGGTCTACGATAAATTCCCCACGGGCAAGGATAATATGCATGTGTGCAAGAACTCGTTCGTGAAGCTGCAGGTAGCCGTTGTGTCAAAATGTCCAATTTCCGGGAACACTCGCCAAGGCCTGCGTTCAGACGAACGAACGCGGGCTATCAACAAAGTTATCAACACCAGCAAGACGTCATCAACAAGCTCTCCTACAGCCAAACCGTCTTTTATCCACACACCTAGTCCCAAAATAAATAATCCAGAGCTTTTGCGCGTCTGGTAACCACCAGATCTAAAATTTGTTCATCTAAACTTCGTTTAGTCGCGTCTCCTTAGCTCGTGAATCTTGCGGCTCAATCCCCAGCAGCATCGAAATAACGCCACCTAACGGCTTACTGCGGTCCCCTGAGGGTTTCTGTTTTTGCACGAGGAGGGGACACAAAAGTGCCTCTAGGCGTGTACTAGAAAACATCCGCAGTCATGGCGTAAGTTACTCCCCTGAATGCAGGATTTGGCCGGGAGAGAGTTACCTGGTGCTGATATCTGCGGTGTTCATATAGGGACGTTAAGGGATCTGGAAGTGGTAACACCATCAAGGGTACGCATATCTTGTTCGACATGAGGTGGTCCTAGATATGAGATTACAGATGGAGGACTGACTGCGAAGTATCCTAGTGGTGGCGCGATTTCGGCCCCAAAACAAGATAGAGCTGGAGAGCGGAGGGGAACCCATTGTACAATTTCAATCGGAGGATACGTGCGAATTGAACGTATGTCCACGCTATCCAGCGCTATTATCTCGTGGCCAAAACACTATGAGTTGCGCCCTAAGGTATCTGCTAATTTGCTACAGTCGAAAGAAGCAGCTGGTGCCTTTACTTTCGACCGCGTTTTCGATATGAACTCTCGCCAGAAAGACGTATTCAACTTTTCCATCAAATCTACCGTCGACGACATCCTTAATGGCTACAATGGTACGGTTTTCGCCTATGGGCAGACCGGGGCTGGGAAATCATATACTATGATGGGGTCAGACATAGACAATGATGATACCCGGGGTATAATCCCACGTATTGTCGAGCAGATCTTTGCGAGTATTTTGGCTAGTCCCGAGAATATCGAGTACACTGTCAGAGTCAGTTATATGGAGATCTATATGGAACGGATCCGGGACCTCCTAGCGCCACAGAACGACAACCTGCCCGTGCATGAGGAGAAGAATCGAGGGGTATATGTCAAAGGCTTGCTGGAGATATATGTGTCTAGCGTGCAAGAGGTCTATGAAGTTATGCGGAGGGGTGGCACAGCTAGAGCTGTAGCTGCAACGAACATGAATCAAGAATCCTCACGATCACATTCCATTTTCGTCATCACTATCACCCAGAAGAATGTCGAAACGGGGTCAGCAAAGAGCGGGCAGCTATTTCTTGTAGATTTGGCGGGCAGTGAGAAAGTGGGCAAGACAGGAGCAAGTGGCCAAACGCTCGAGGAGGCGAAAAAGATCAACAAGAGTTTAAGTGCGCTAGGAATGGTCATCAATTCGTTGACCGACGGCAAATCGACGCACATCCCATATCGAGATTCGAAATTAACGAGAATCCTACAGGAGAGTTTGGGAGGAAATAGCCGGACAACCCTGATTATCAATTGTTCGCCTAGTAGCTACAATGATGCCGAGACACTGAGCACCCTAAGGTTTGGGGTACGGGCGAAGGCCATTAAGAACAAGGCGAAGATTAATGCTGAGCTTAGTCCTGCAGAGCTAAAGGCTCTCCTGAGGAAGGCCCAAAACCAAGTCACCACCTTTGAGAACTATATAACGAGTCTTGAAGGGGAGGTTCAGATCTGGAGAAGTGGAGAATCTGTGCCAAAGGAGAAATGGGCATCCCCTCTTTCGGGGGATGGAGTTGCAGGACTGAAAATGGAAATAAGATCTCCAAGGCCTGGGACGCCATCAAGGCTACAAGCTGAAATACCTTCTCGACCGGATAGCCGGATGGCGGATAGATCGAGTACGCCTACTATCATTCTTGACAAGGATGAGCGCGAGGAGTTTCTGAGACGGGAGAATGAATTGCAAGACCAGATCGCTGAAAAAGAATCCCAAATTGCAACAGCTGAAAAGACCCTTCGAGAAGCCAAGGAGGAGCTTGCATACTTGAAAGACCACGACTCTAGAACGGGCAAGGATAATGAGAAGCTGGCTAGCGAAGTAAACGAATTAAAGATGCACCTAGAAAAAATCTCCTTCGAGAGCAAAGAGGCGCAGATTACCATCGACAGCTTTAAAGAGGCAAATTCAGAGCTCACAGTTGAGTTGGACGAGGTAAAACAGCAGCTTTTGGATATTAGGATGAGTGCAAAGGAGACAGGTGCCGTGCTAGATGAGAAAGAGAAGAAAAAGGCGGAGCGCATGGCTAAGATGATGGCAAGCTTTGACCTCGGGGGGGATGTATTCAGCGATAATGAGAGAAACATCCGTCGCGTTATCGAGCAAGTTGATGCTCTTCAAGCTACAAGTCTCGCGGGAGAGGCTGCTTCGCCTGGCGATCTAAAGGAATTGAGATCGAAGCTCCTGGAAACTCAGGGAATTGTCAGGCAGGCGGAACTTTCGCTCAATGAACGCGCAGAGCAGAGCGAGGGTGCACTCAGGCGACGAGAAGAACTAGAGGAGAAACTTGCGGTGTTGGAGCGAGAGTACGAGGAGCTCCTTGAGCGGAATCTGGGCGAAGCCGATATTGGAGAGATAAAGGCAAGACTAGAGAAGGCGTACATGAACAAGAGAGAGGCACAAGCCGAGATGGTACAAGACCTAAAAGAGGAGATGGTGCGAAAGAGCGAAGATAATGAAAAGCTAAAGTCATCGGTCGAAGATTTACAACAGAGGCTTAAGGCTGGTGGTGCCCAAATGAATGGTACAGTGGGTTTGGCGAATGGAAAGACAGTCCAGCAGCAGATCGCAGAGTTTGATGTCATGAAAAAGAGCCTGATGCGGGATCTTCAGAATCGATGCGAGAGGGTGGGTCACCTACCTCTCTTACTCACCCCCTTCACCTGAGGGACTTGGCTACGCATGGTTTAATGATCTTCTGCTAATGGAGCGCACAATCCTCTAGGTCGTTGAACTAGAAATCTCTCTTGATGAGACGCGGGAGCAATACAATAACGTACTCCGTTCGTCCAACAATCGCGCCCAACAGAAAAAGATGGCCTTCCTTGAGCGGAACCTGGAGCAACTTACCCATGTCCAGCGTCAGCTGGTTGAGCAGAACAGCAGCCTGAAGAAAGAGGTTGCCATCGCGGAGCGCAAACTTATAGCTCGTAATGAACGTATCCAGAGCTTGGAGAGTCTCTTGCATGACTCCCAGGAGAAACTCATCCAAGCAAACCACAGGTTTGTGTTCTACCCTCCCCCCTATAGAGTGCAAGTAGTACTTACCGTTAATCTCTCAAACCCCAGATTTGAGACACAACTCATAGCCGTCAAGGAACGGCTTGAGGCCGCGAAGGCTGGCAGTACAAGATTCCTTCCCTCCATGCAAACTGGTACCGGTGGCTTTAGCTTCAACACCGGGGGCTCACGCATCGCAAAACCACTTCGCGGGGGTGGCGGCAGCGGCGACGCATATCCAGCGGGCATTGAATCCTTCTCTTCAATACCGGCTGTCGCCGGATTTCAGGCTCAGGAGTCATCTGGTGTGAAGAGGAATAGTGGTAGTAGCTGGAATTTCTTAACACGATCATGACGGTGAACGAAGATTTTATCAACACTTTTTTTAAGTCCCACTACATGGATCTTCACGCCTCCTTTTCCTTTCTTTTTATTCTCTTTTGTATTCCTTTTATCTTGGAGGTCTCAAACTCGTTAAAACGGGGCACCAGATCTAAACGCCATACCCTGAAGGGGAGTTGCTTCGGTTTCAGAGGGCTGGCCCGGTGTAGAGTGGGGTTGCAAAAAGGGTTGCGCATAATATGAGAGATACCTGAAATCGCATCATAGGTAGAATAGACTCCCACGTGATTCTGTTCTACTCTATGTTGTGTGGGTATGTTCTCACCGTCATGGATGGGAAAGTGAGTCTTAACGAAATTTACTTATTGGGCAGAGGACAGCATGAAACGTAACGAGACATATAAAGTTGAATGTTGCGCGCAGACAGCCGCTTGACGCCTGCGAGGCACTCGCATGAAGAACCACAGAAGGACCCACACGAGAAACTCCACCAATGATCGCGAAGGATTCGCGTGAGACCACCCCACCGGTGCACCGCCAACCAATCTACCAATTCCCCGCCCAAAACTTACTGCTGCACTCCGCGGGCTATTCACATCTCCAAGCTATCCCTCACACACCTCCTCACGCGTTTCTTAAACTCAGGCATATCCTCCCTCCACAATCTTGCAGCATCAAGATTTGCTGGACTCTCGTCGTTAGGGGAACTAAGCATGGAGATCACGCTGAGGAGGATGGTCTCCGGAGTTTGGACGGGGGACCAGCGCTCGGCGGCGGATTCATAACCGTATTTATCATCTTCGGGGGGGTGGAGGATCGAGATGCATACTTCACCATTTTCGTAGACTGATAGTTGGCGGGGGTTAGCTAGAAGAGGGTGGGGGGGATAATATATCGGCTAGGAGAGGAAGGGTAGTGGCGTACTATTAGGATGGAAGATGGGGGTTTCGAATTTCATCTTTGGAGGGAGGTGGGGATATTCCTTTGGGAAGGAGAGGCGGGCACGGAAGAATCCTCCTAAATATTGTTTATGGTTCGTAAGTCTGTTGTTTCACGAGCCCGTAGTCAAATAGCTCGCGGCCGGGCCCCACAAACATCACAAGGAAACCAGACCAGAGGACTCACCACCATAGTACTTGCACTCGTCACTAATCATCAACATAACCTCCCACTCATAGACACTGCTATCGACCAACCCGCAGCTAATTCCAGGGATGTCCTTATCGGTCTGCATCTGCTTGAGCTGGCGGCCAAGCAACGCCGCGGATGCCGAAGTCGCTGACATTATTTCTTAGAGCAAACTCTTGTCACTATTCCGTCTAAGGCAGTGCTAAAGGATTTGTTAAGGCTCTCTGATGTTATATCAATTGTACAGCTTGGCTAGCAAGGCTGTAGTGCGAGGAGGCGGGCGAGGGCAAGGTGGCGGAACGGTAACGGTGGATGAGGAACAAAAGAGTGTGGTTGGAGGGGACCAACTTAAAATTGCGAGGATAGCACAAGATCGCCTAGATGGCCACCATCCGTTCGAAGGCTATGCGATTGAGTTTTAGGAGTATTTTATATCTGGCTGGAGTAGAGAAAAGGCTCAAAGTAGTAAAAGAATCCAGCCAGATGGTGAATCTCGAGGGCCTGTTTATTTGGCGGGGTTACGCGAGGGAGGAAAAACAAAATATCAATTAATGCTTAAGACTCTTGCAGGAGCGGGATCTATCTGCCTTGTGTTTTCCTCACGCGTGAGATAGATCGGAAATTATATTTATGGTGAAATATGGGTCAAGGGCCCAAAGACATCGCTATATATACGACCTGGTTTCGAGATGGAATGTAAGTCTTGTGACGGGATTGGAGGGCTCACATGCAGAGAGCGTGGGTCATATGCAATGTGCAATGCAAGATAGTCGGCAGCGTAACGACGCATCTATGGGTCGGCGATGCAGCTAAGAATATGTAGGCCGGTTGTCAATCAGGGATTTCACATCTTTGCTCGAGAGCACACGGCGGTGCGATAGGTTTGACCTCTAGCCCAGACAAAAAAAATATAGAATTGATGATGTCTACCTTGTTCCACGCCATTAAAAGTCCTGTTCAGCCTTTCCCCTACACGTTATGATGATAGCTTTGCTTTCCAAATCCCACCCCAAGACGACACAAAGAGAAAGATCAAACAACTAAGGGGAGTGTGTAGTCATTCAGAATGAATGTCTGAGGCGATACACTGTATGCCTATCGACAGGGGATAACCCATCATTGGAAATTCCAAAAGTCTAGCTCTCTCGTCCGAAATTGCGATTCACCGCCAACCCTACCCACCGACTGACCTAGACGGCTGGGACGGTTACAGGGGTCGCTGTCACCATGCTTCTGAGCGTGTTCGCGATTTCCGGCATGAAATAGGCGACCTCAGCGGAGAAAATGACCGCGAACAAGACGAGCAGCGAAATCTGGATGGCCCAGACCTTGGCATACAATTTCAGCAGTCTGACTCTCGATGACCAGCCAAAGCTCCTCCACGCATCCAGCATCCCGACCACGCCGCTTCCACCGATTATTTCGGGGACGACCTTCCCGCCAAAAGACCGATCAAATGGTACAATGGACTCCTCGGAATCAGGGAGCAAGGAAGCCTGCACTCTAGCAAGAGTGACGGTCGCTGGGATTTGGATCAGGATAAAAACAGCAAGCCCGACGACGACGACGGCAAGGCCGTAGCGGCAGAGGGCGTGCACGATGGCGCGTCTCTCCGCATCGTCAGCAGGGGGGGCACGTCCAACCTTATCAACAAGGTCCTTCAAGCCATTCATGCGGGCAAGTTGGGTTGGCAGTAAAACAGCCAGGTGGTCAGCGACTGCGGACAGAGAAGCCGCAGGAAGGACTTTAAACCAAGTCCTCAAGGCGGGCAAGCGACGGAACCAATACTGAGACGACCCTTCAGAGATGACAATGTTGTTCCATGCGAGATCCAAGCGGGAGAACAAGACAAGCGCAATAATGCCACCAACAGGCCGGGGGAAATATGACATGAGACCTGCGGCGGCAGCCACCAGGAAACAATACACAACACGCAGCGCAGCTCCACGAAGCGGCCCGGTCCAACCATCGCGGGCTCGTAGATGACGAAGAGTCACGCGGAAGGACGATGTGATAGGGCGGTTCCGAACGAGGTGAAGTTCCGGCTCGGCTATCTTGCGATCATTACCGTCCTTATTGAACTCAGAGAGCGGTGCATCAGGATCATCAGAGCCACTATCGACAGTAATATAAGCCGTGACGGTAGGATCCTCGACAATCGCCAAAGTCGCGATGACCTGGCCGTAGACATAACTGATCTGCAAGCGAATAGACTATTATTAGACACCCCATGCCAATATCAACGAAGACGAATGTCCAAAACTCACCAGTACGCTCGCAAAAATATACGCAACAAACGTCCCCAAAATCAACGCCTTCGCGATCATCTCCTGCGCCGAGTGACTCTCATCGTTCGGTGGCGCCTGGGCCACGGTGACGAATCCCCGCTTAACGAGACTCCGAAGCATCTTGCCCGTGTCGAGTCCCTAGAATGAAAGAAGGTGGAGACACAAAAAAAAAATATAGCTCAGCGTTTTCGACGACCTACTAATACACTCAGTGATAGCAGTGGGATGAATGGAAGAAGGTATGGATGGTTTCGAGGAAGGAATGAATAAACCAGCTGGAGGCAGATGAGGCGACGTCGTCTATTATCTACTTGTGGGAGGGGGGGCCAAGGCTGAGTGAAGCACCCCTGTTATTGCCGCCGTCGAATCCAACCAATAGCCGAGTTTCAGGGAGCTTCATAAGCATCCTGAATGTTTCCGCGCCCCACAAGGACTCGTAACACGAGACGGAGATGAGTCGGCGGAATCCTTCCTGGTCAACTGGACCAATAAAAGCCGGTTCTATTAGCCAACCATGCTCTTTTTAGGCCGAGATCTATTTCAACAAGGGTACGCGTATACATTCAAGGGCGTTGCTCATTGTTTATGCGAGTTGGGGGGGGGCTTATATTCTAGATGTTGGATTTTTCAACAAACCCCGCCATTCTAACAGATCGAAATGGTTACCTTCCACGCGCTATGTTTTTTTTTTCCCGGCCTTCTTCCAGTAGCTCAGCCAGGCTCATGATATACGCAAACCCAGACCCTCTAGGATGTAGTCTATGACTGAATGCTAAGAAGAAGAAAAAAAAGGTATCTATATGGATAAAAAGCGAGAAAAATGCCTGTTCTGGTGATGAATCATAGTCGTAGCGCAATAATAATTTATCCATCCGCACCACCGTCTCGCGATTTCCTTCAAAACAATCTATCCATGGCTTTGTGTGCCAACTCCACTCCCAGACTAACCAAAGGAGAGCCATTAGTTTCCATCCAGGTCTAGCGAATGGATTGACTTACAAGGTCGCAGCGTTTGCAGGCACCGCTCTCGCCAGTGCCGGGCCTATTCCAGGGAAGAAAGCCTTGAATCCTCCTTTGCCATGGATTTCCCTGACGATGCCACCGATAGTTGGTTTGCCCTCAGCTGTCTGTAGCCGACTTTTGACCGTATCTATAGGGAATACTGGAATCCACATAGCAATGCCTGCTGCTCCTCCAGCAGCCATTACAGCTGTCAAGCTAAGCGGCCCAGGCTTGCCGTTCTCATCCTTAGGCGTGAGAGTGCGTTTAATGTATTCGTAAGTGGCGAAGTAGGCCGCTGACCCTGGCCCGTCTCGCGCCAGTGTTGCAGCACTGCCGCGGAAGACGCTGCGGATTCCACCCTCCTTGTAGAGCTGGCGGACAACGTCCACACCACCGGAATACTTTGGTTTCTCGCCTGGCGCTAGCTGTTTCTGTCCTTGGATCTGGAGAAGGACTTTTACTCTTTCAAAGGGGGCGGTTATAATGGTCATGGGGATTGCAGAGAAGAACCCAGCGGCGGAGATCTGAGCCACCGTGAATTGGTTATTTTCGACGGTTCCGAACCTCCTGACCAAGCCCTTGCCCACGTCATAGCCCCAGAAGCTAACAGCAACTAAGGGAAGGTTAACCCAATTTGTAGGAGGAGCTTTGGGTTTCGGATGCTTACACATAGGTGTTACTCCGACAAGTGGTGCTGAGACGCCAGCGTAGAGACCCTGCGCCCTGTCAATACCGTACATGAGGTAACTGGTGCGTCAATGACGAACCCTTCGAAGCCCCTCACGCGCTACCGTTTTCCGTACGACATCGATGGCCGACGAGTACAAGCCCGTTTCTGCGGTCTGCAGCCGTACTTTGACGAGATCGAATGGGTGGCCTATTGCCCCCGGTATTAAGCTTAGATTCCTACATTCCATTTTCCGAATTGCAGCATGAAAACCACGTACCAACAACAACCGCGCAAACACCACCAACGCCTCCCGCAATCAGTGAACGCAACCCCGAAAAAGACCGTTTCGTCACTTCCTTGACGTCCCCCTTTAATTCTTCTTTGGATGGCATGTGAGGCGCTGGCAACTTGGAGTTTGGAGGAGTAGACATGGTCAATTAGCTGTGGAGATGTAAAAAAAAAGGGCTGTTTGCGACACTGGAGCTTTAATGAGTGTCGCGCCGACCTCTTTTTTCCCCTTGCTTTTGATTTCGCGTATATTGCCGAGGCTCGAAAGTTTGCTGTGTGCGACAATCGGAGCAAGGGATGTGGTGAACGGGCTCCAGTGATGCATGTCATGCGAGATCCACAGGATTTCCAGTGGTCCGTCACACCCACGCCCGCCATGACGGTACCACAGTGATCGTATTCGCCCGCCATAAGAATAATGCATTACGTATGTCATACTCGCAGCTCGTTCATAGTGATCAGTATCACATGTTGTTGTCAATGTGACCAGAGTAGACGCGCTTTCCGCGCGCCAACTGCCCCACCCACTTCACGGCATGAGAGAATCTTTTGTCTTGACTGGAAGAGACTTCACTTAAGCCCAGCTCCCCGTCGTGCTTTCGAATGCGGCGTCAAACCCGTACAGTAGGCTTTGCTGCTCCCAGTCAGCTTAGTCAAAGCTCCTTTGTTCCTGTCGCTCTGAACTGTTTGCCGTAGCGACCCTTGTTGGCGACTCTACTCGAAGCTAGGATCGATCACCTGGCCAGATCTAGCCACACAACGCAATCTTTGAATCTGGTATAGATTTCGATATTCGCTCAAATGCCAAACTCTACAGGTCGTCCGCCTGCGATGGCCATCATTGCCAGGTGTGTTTACAAGTTACACTGCTCCTATCCCATTGCTCTCACTGCTCATAGGACCCGCACTTGTATTTGCAGTTTAGAGGCTATTAGATGGGTGGGCGCTCTCACTAACTGCTATATAGACACGGAGCGCGTCTCGACGCTTCGGACAAGCAGTGGCATCTCACATCTCCCACGCCATATGACCCTCCGTTGACATATGGTGGCTGGACACAGTCCCGAGCACTGGGGGCCAGGATCGCCAGCATTTTGCATGCGCGGGAGAAGCCGCAAACGCAAAATACGGCGCACATCAATGGTGCAGAGGCCTCTCATGATGGGGTCAGCGGTGAATCAGAGAGCCCTAAAAACGATCGAATGAAACGTAGGAAGCATAGGGTCGTGATTCACACGTCACCTTTCCTTCGCTGCGTGCAAACATCAATTGCCATATCTGCAGGCATGGCGCAATATCATGGCAATCACCAACCCAACCACCAAACAACAAAATCTCCGTATCTTTATTCTCAGTTGAATCATGGTGGGCCTCCAATATCGCCTCTACTCTCCGCTATACCGGAACCGGGCATCGAGACTTCATTTCGTGCCGCAAAGCAAGCAAAAGCTCACAAGCCGAGGAAATTTCGAAGACCAACTCTAAGAGTTGATGCGATGCTAGGGGAATGGCTTTCACCAGACTACTTTGAGATGATCACTCCACCACCCAGCTCGGTCGCAATGGTAGTAGCCGCAAAAGCTGAACTACTGCGGCCTGGAGATTATAGCGAACTAGTTACTGAGGCAAGAGCAAGCAGAGGAATACATGGCTTTCCGGGCGGATGGGGAAGCCTTACCACAGGCACAGGGTCGGTACCCGAGGATGGCCCGCTCTCGTCGATGTCCAATTTGGGGCAAGCACTGCAAAGAAACGGCCGCCCAAGCAGCGTTGATGACGCACACAGCGACAAGAGTCCTCCAAAGCATTCTCCCACGCAGGGGAATCATACTGGCTATCAACCTCCGCCACTGACTTCTGCGGTTTCTTCCTCCGACCCTATTCCTGCAGGTTTTGTTGCTCATGCACGAGACGCCTGCGTAGAGGTCGACTATCAATGGGATAGTATGCGAGAACCGCGAAATTGGGGTGATGGCGGCGAGTATGGCGAAGAATGGGGGGCAATGCACAGGCGATTTCGAAAGGGCCTTGGCCACTTGCTTTCCTGGTACCGTGATAGCGATCTTCCTAAGTCCAGAAGCGAGAACACTTACAAAAATGGATTTGGTGAATCCCTTGCTTCTCAAGGGGTTGATGATTTGGAAGATGACGACACCGATATTGTTGTTATCCTTGTTACTCACGGTGCCGGTTGCAATGCTTTGATCGGCGCTCTCACTAACCAGCCTGTTCTTTTAGATGTGGGGATGGCATCCATGACCATGGCAGTCCGAAAGGATATTGTCAACCCGCCACCTTCTACGGAGCAGATAGCACCAGTTCCGTCTAGCGCCAGAGTACACAGCTTTTCCCAAGAATATGATGTCAAGCTTGTCGCATCAACGGAGCATCTCCGTGCGCATGCAAATCCGCTCGTTATCCCCCAGCTACAGACTAATTCTCCAACTCTATCTTCGTACTCCCCCCAATTCCGGAATCGGTACAGCACAGGTGGAGGTAGCCCTGTGGAAAGTAGCTTCTCCATAGACGAGCCAGCAACTCGATCTACACCCCCAGTTGGGAATGGCGGTACCCGCCGAAGCGCTACGACCGCTACCCCGAGGATACCATCAAGGGCATTCAGCTCAAGCCCCGGACCTAGAACTAGGACTGGTTCATCCCTTGGGGGTCTGTGGAGCCCGCCTATAACGAGTAGCGAGGCAACAGAAGAGGAGTTATCCGAGGGGATCCTTTTGAACTTCGAGGATCTAGGCGAGGGTGGGAAAGAAACGGAGGAAGAGGGGGACAGAGGGCAGGCATATGGGACAGCGGGCAGACACAAAAGCCGGCCAGGCCTTTGGGATGGAGGCCCTCTAATGATGCCGGGAGAGAGGGACAGAGACAGGAGACGAAGGTGGACGATGGACGAACACTAATGGTATGTGGCGGTGAGCATATACTGTAGGCCCTTATGGAACTTGCCCGGAACCTAGTTGGCTCCCGACGATATTGCTACCTTGGCGCGTGCTTTTGGCCATTTCACATAAAAAACGACTTCCGCTGGAGTCTATATGCTCGTTACTCCCGTGGTCTTGAACATATTGCCTATTGGGGCTCTTCTATTGTTCCTTTGTTGTTTCTTTGTTATTGGAATCATGGCGGAGTGTTGGAGCTCGGATATGGCTCGAAAAGGACAGACCTAATCCCACTCCCCGTTGAAATATCCCCCGTGCCCTAACCTCTCTTATCCAACTATTAATCCTTGCTGGGGCCTCACCGATTGTTTGAACAGATAGTTATAATGCCCTTGGTGTCTTATAGCTCGTTATTCCGCCTTATATACATAATCATATCCTCCCCGCTTTAACTAGCTCTGTTTCTCCGCGGGGGTGCTGGTGATTGCCCAGGTATGAAATGCCTGGTTAGGAGCGGACCCAAAGCTCCTAGAGGAACCGCCAATAAGGACGAAAAATATCAGAACTTTTTTTTAACCAGGCCATGGTTATTAGCGGCAAGAGGACTACCGAAGCACCTCGAAGGCTCTATTACCTAAATTCCGCATAACGCTGTTCTCCCTGCCGTCATCGTAAAGGATGGATACTCTGGGAGCCCACCTGCACTCCTCTCGACTATACATACTGCACCGTCCATATTTAAATAGTGCGTTTAGTATGGAGGTGCTGTGAAGTATGGTTAATCGTTGAGTAAAACTTGCGGTGGGGACAGGATTTCTCCTAGTCCTGTGAGTAGGAGAGTGATTTGTTGGCTGGTGGAAAATTATACTCTAGAAATATGAAGGCCCATCGCTAAGACTCCACCGAGCGAGGGAAATTTGAAAAAGAAAAAAAAAGAGAGAATGGGGTTTGCGTGAATCGAACACGCGACCTTCAGATGTGCTTGAACTTCAGTCTGACGCTATCCCGACTTAGCTAAAACCCCATTATTGAAATTGGTGGTCAAAGAATGCATTAAGTACCCCACAAGTTCTCAGCCCGATGTGCTTACTAACTAGTGCTTGCCCCAAGCGAGTGACTGTTCTCACGTTAATTTTTCGCACTCCCCTCCGCAACCATGGCAATCGCTGATTCTTCTCTACCCTCACTGCTTTCAGGACTCACCTCCTCCCTCCACTCTGCTGTTTCCAGTGTACCTGATGAAATAACAATTCTCCCCCCAAAAGACGGTATCTCTCTTCTAGACACTAAGAATGAGCTTCTACTTTCCTACCTTCAGAACCTAGTTTTCCTCATCCTCGTCAAGTTACGCAATGGCTCGCTGTCAGAGAAGTCGCAGGTGAACGGTGGTGGGGAAGCTGGAGGGGCGGATAGTGGCTTGGGAGCGGAGATTGTAAAGAAGCTAGTGGAGTTACGGGTTTATCTTGAAAAGGGAGTTAAGCCACTTGAAGGGCGACTGAAGTATCAGATTGATAAGGTGTTGCGAGCAGCAGGGGATGCGGCGCGGGAGGATGCACAGGAGAAGAAAGCCAATGGGGCAGGAAATACGAATGGCCATGAAGATTCGGAAGGGGAAACTCACCATCGTGACAAGATTGCAGCAGCACCCCTCCCTGACGAGCTCTCCTATCGTCCTAACCCCGCAGCATTTACCCGCCCTGCTATCAAACCACCAGCCGGCTCAGCCCATCCCAATTCAACAGACATTTACCGCCCACCACGCATTACCCCTATCGCCCTCCCTGCCCCGCCGCAACTTGCAACCCGTCACCCAACTAAATCTCGCACTCTCGATGAATTCCTCTCTACTGAGCTCTCTACCGCCCCCTCTACCCTCCCTTCAATAGGTAGCACCATTGTATCTGGCGGTCGTCGCTCCAAGTCAGCCTCCGAACGCGCTGTTGAAGCCGAGCGCGCTGCATATGAAGAAGCGAATTTTGTGCGCTTACCTAAGATATCGCGGAACGAGCGCGCGAAACATGGTAGGAGAGGGAAGGAGGCCGGGTATGGGGGAGAGGAGTGGAGGGGGCTCGGTGAGGGGGTAGAGAGGATAGAGAGGCTAACCAGGAAGAAGGAGGGGGGGGTAGGGGGGGTGTTGGGCAAGAGTAGGAAGAGGAAGGATATCGAAGGGGGGGGCAGGATGGAGGCCGGGGAGAGGTTTGAGAATAAACGGTTGAAGGTGGCCGGCGGGAGGAGAGACCGAGGGAGAAGATAGAGGGTTCCCTAGTGGTAGGCCTACACTGGCCAGGCATCACTAACAGGGGCTTTCCGGACCGTAAGAATACATAATTCGGTACTCAAGCGGGCCACCTCGCCGCCGTCAAGCAAAGGCCTTCTCAAGCTAACCACCCCGTCATAAATGGACATGCATCGCAGGCTATATCAGGAGTTTCAACAGCCCGACTTCCCCTGAAGATCCGTTTTTCGAATACTGGGATCTTCGCATCCGTTTACTAGAGAAACCCTCGAATTTAGTGGTATCTTTTAATGCGCTATATACATATATAAAAAGAAAGCGCGGACCTATGCCCCCGGACGCCGGAGCCAACCCTAGAAAATTTCGCCCTCCCAATGTATGACTAAACACAATGTTTCTACCCATATGCCCAACCCCAAACCTACGAACCCGCCGGCCTAGCCCCACTAAGATTCACAACCGTCCCAGCCCCGGCCGCGCCCCCCCTGGGCGAATCCCCAACCCATGCTGGCACATAACCCTCTTCGCCCTTCGTCTTCGCCCTTGCAGAAATGACGCCATACACCGATGGAAATCCGATGCGGACTGCTGTCCCTGGCCCGCGCTCCTTACCGCGCTGAATAGCGAATTTCTTCTGTTTGTGAGAGATATAGCCGTGCATAAAGCCTTGTTCTATCAATGAGCAGATTATGGCTTCGACGTCGACCATAGTCCAAGTCAGTACTGTGGGAGTTTCGTCTTCGCCACCTTCGAGGTCCTCGTCGATGTAAGGGGCTGGCTTATTAGGATTACGCTCCTCAAGGAACTGTGCGAGGCTAATGACGTCCTGGAGGTTGAGGGTTGGAGCTCTTTTTGCATCTCCCCGAAAGCCATTCAAGACAAACGTCTTCCGGGCTAGGCTTCTCCAGACCATAATCTCGCATCTGTTTCTCAGCGGGAGCAAGATGCCCTTTTTAAGGAACCATGGTCTATGCTCGCCATTCAAACTGTCCTGAAACCCTACAAGGTCTCCTCTTGCAATCGCCTTACAAACGGGTAGAAATATTTGTGCTAAGCCCGCAGCTTCAGGCCGTTTGAGGATATCTACGGACGGAAACCTGCCAACTATGATATTCGCAGTTGTGAGATAAATGAGGATGTGGCGGCGGTGTTTGAGGCATTGGGGAAAGCACTGGTCGTATGCGGCTTGTAGTGCAGTTAGACCTCGAAGGAATTGGTTGTTGGAGAATAGAAACCTGCCCAGATAGTAAAGGTAGGTGACACGGTGTGACGCGGGATAGAACGAGAGGGGTGGTGAGTGTTGGCTTATATTTGTGAAGAGCTGGGTTGCTAGGCGTGTCTTGCCGCACTGCAAAAACTAGATGATTAGTTTAACGATATAAAAGTTGGGTTTCTATGATGGGGGTTAACCTGGAAGAGCAACTTGAGCACGAGATTCGCAATAGTATATATTCCTGTTTTCTTCCCCGCTAAACGCTCTGTGGCACTCTTTGTCCTATCAATAAGACATATTGTGAACGCCCTCTGGAGTAATTCGGCCGTGGATTCGACCATTGTCCGCTTAACGGCCGAGTCATCATCACCACCCATGAACGCTTGTCTCTGAAACAAATGTGCGATTAGATCCGGCCGCTTGTCGAGCATAATAGCAAGCTTTGAAAGAGCAACCGATAACGACTTAGTGACGGGAAGAAGCACAACACCCATGGTGGGATTGGATAGTGCTGTGATGCATTGACTGGACAGGCATCAATACGGGCATCTCAGATTTCGCAAGGCGCCATGCGCTCCTGGCAATAAGTAGGCTTACTTGACGAGTCCACTGAGCAATTCATGCGTATCCACCAAATTTTCGAAGTTCACGTCCCTCCAAAACTCCAGGTAGGATTTCATAAACTCCACAAATCCTGGCCATGACCCTCCTTCAACAGGGTCTGGGCCATCATCAAACTCGGGAAGAAGACTGCTGCATTTCCCTTCTAGAAGGTGGCTCTCCTCAAATTCGGGCGGATAAAATTGTCGTACTTCGGCACCTAGTGTGAGGTAAATTTCTGGAACCGGCGGTTCAACACGCAGATAATCTTGAATCTGCACAGCATCCTTTGTGCGGAGGAAGCCAGCGATGGCGACCAGGAACGTGTCGATGGTCGGGGTCGACATGCCGATGTTCACTGCATAAACGGTGAAGCGGAGCTGTGTGTTATCATGTTGAACCGCCTTACTTCGCTTGTTTCTCCGTAAATACAATCTGTTGTTTTGTTGTTCCTGGCGATAGTTGAACCAGCTTTTTGCTCCACTCAGTTGGCGCCGCTTTAATTGGTAAACTGGGTGATGGTTAACTATTGACGGCCTGAGTGTCCTTGCCCCACAGGGTTCTATCTAGTGAAAATTGACAAAAACGTACAGACTATCATTAGAATATAAGTTTTATAGTATTTAATAAGGCTAGAGGTTACTATAGGGCGGGTAGTCTGCCTCGTATGGTCGAGGCAGCCCCTATTTCCTCCTGTATATAAGTTGTAAATGGATCCTCGTTATAGACAGTAATCAAGCAATCCTCATCGATATCCTCACTCCTAGTCACATGAATTTTTAATAGTGCAGATGTCGCTTTTCGCCTCCAACCTTCGTCCCGAAACTGCCTATCCAGCCGGTCTTGATCACTCCGTTCTCCTGCCGCTTCTAGGAGCTTATTTTTTCTCCTCAGAATCACGACCCTGCCCCAACAATATCTCTAAAGCCCGCTTAGCATCCTCCTTCTCAGCATCACCAGCTGTGAGCGCATAGCCAGCTAGCTCTCGCACTTCTACTTCGGTTCGCAAGCCTGTCTCCTACTCGCAAACGACTTCGGCCGCCATTAGATTCCAATCCGTATCGCCCACCTTGTGGACGTAGGTTCCATCGAGCACGAGCATATGCACAGGCTTGTACTCGGGAGTCTAGGAGAATGCAAACGGCCGGATATCTCGCCCCTGCCTTAATAATAATAGGACAGCAACGGAAGCCCTACGCGTGTGTACTCCTCGAACGAGATGGCGGGGATAGGCGGATTGATGCCCGTGACCGATTTAAAGGCTGCGGCGTTGAGAACCTGGATGTTGACGACTCGGACAGCGTCCCAACCCCACATTCGGCAGCCCCTATCCTCGAGAATGTCTTGTCTTACAGCACCACCAGCACCCAACGCAAGCCTCGTTTTGTGACCATAGCCCCCCGGCTTGCGCTTGACGACCCATCCTCTTCCGCTCAGGGTTTTGATATCTCCAGCTCGTAGAGGGGCAGGTAGCAGGGATACGCTTTGCCGTGTAGGTCCCCCATTTGCCATTTTAGCGGATCGTTATAACGTGCCTAGAGGTCCAAGAAACGTGGTTTTTGTTGACCATACTAACCGTTGCCTGTCTTCTTCAGGATCTCTGCTTTTACTCATTGATAAAATGACGCCGCATCTTCGAATGGCGATGCCACGATCTCGAGGACAAAACTCGGCGGGCAGATTCTCTACTTCTTTGTGAAGCTCACCTGTAACCTTAGTCTCAAACTTGACCGTGATCGGGAGGACTGGCCGGAGAAATAGAGGTATTCGATATGATACTCCACACATTCGACACGGACGTCATCGAATGTGTGCCTAATTGTGATTTCTTTCCGTTCTAGTCTGCAGGACATGAGAGTGCGGTTGAAGAATGAGAATGAGATGAGGGTTTTGTCCATGTTGACCGCATAACCTGTGGAGGAATCGTAGGAGATGTCATCTGTTGTTGCCGCAATGGATCTTGCAGATTGGTTGGCGATGTGGCTGATTACTGGCACCTTGTCATCGCCCTCACCAACGGCGAATCCTATGACCCGGTTGAAGTCCGTACGGATTAGTCTGAGTTAGCAGAAACCGCGAAAATAGTATCGATGCGCCTTGCCTTCCTTGTGCAATGTTTCGAGCACATTAGCAACTTCATCGTGAGGGAACACTGATTATTCTTCTTATAGGTTTGACCGGTCCTTTGCCCAGGCCAGCGATACAGAGTCTTACAGTTCCCGTGTTTGACTCGGTCTCCAGGCCAATAGGCGTCGGAGCTTTTCCAGGTTCCTCCCCCTTGTTCTCCTCCGCTTCTTGCTTATGCTTTCTTGCAAGCGCCTCCTCATCACGCTCGATATCCTTTTCTAAGGTTGTGAAGGAGTCCATTCAAGCCTCAAAGGTCGACCATATTGTCATGGGCTCACCCGCGCCCACCTCAGTCGTAGTCTATGCCGGCTCTTGGTTCTCATCGAGCGCCGTCTGCTTTTCCTCAAGCGTTCTGAATTCAAATTCCAAACATACCCGAATATCCTGTCTCTTCTGCGAGCTCAGCTCATATTCTGTGGCTTTCCCCTTTCGTTTGTTCCATGAATGCCCTAAGTTCATCACAAGTTCCTTCCGATCCGCTCCCTTAGATCGCATTCTCTGCGCCTAGAGCGCAACCCAAAGCGTAGGTTTGTATGTCTCCAGTACAGCCTCCAAGGAAACATGATCCCTATGCCAGAGTAACTTCACCAAAACCGGCTTCCTCTCCATATTCTTCACCCTTTTGTCAACAAAAGCCTCCACCTCCCTCAGATAATCGCTCAGGTCCTTCAGCACGTTTTCGACAACTCCATCGCCGCCGTGCCGAAGCCCATCCAAAGCCTCCTTCAGCTGCTTTAGACCGCTCTCGGCACGGGTCAGCTCAGGAAATGCGGATTTGTAGTCACTAGAGATGTTGGAGAATTTGGAAGCAGCCTTAGCGACTAATGTGATGACGGCGAGAATTGTGACGGCGTCCAGGGCGCGGTGAAGCCAGAGCGCGGAAGTGAGACCAGTCCGTGCACGCTATTAGCTTAGATAGGAGTAGATTAGCTAGAAATATCGGGAAATTTTTAACTCAATTTAAGCTAAACCCGTTCCTAAAGGGGGGGCGCTAACGTTTCTACAATGTCAACTCCCTGTCTGAATCTTCCGGCGGTGACGCATTTAGAATCGATTGAGTGATGCAGCGGAGGAAGGACTATTTCATTCTACCATTCATGTTGGATGAGCTGCTCAGGCTCCCGCCCACCGCGGCGTTCTTAACTCAGATCTCACAAGTCGATTACTTGTAAAATCTCGATAATCCTTAATATTGTCCTGGACATCTCCAAAACCCAGCAGAGACAGCGCTCCACAACCGTTCACGTCTTTGACGATTTCTCAGGGAGGTCAGGCAGAGATGCATAGGATAGACCGAGAGAGGGAAGCCTTAGTCGGCTAGGTAGATAACTTGCTCTATTCGTCGGTGAGAAGCCCAAAGCGTCGAGCATGGAAGCTGAGACCGACGAGATGGGTAGAGAGCCCCAGGAATGAAAGCTCCCGAGAGGGGCACCCATATCAACGAGTGACTATAGAGCCACCGTTGGCACATTGCTTGTGGGAGCGGCTTCCACTGGCCCAAGCAGGATCTCGATCGTTGGTCCTGACAAAACAAGCCCAAGTTCGTTCGAGCTTACAAGTGCAACTACAGAAGCGCCGCGAGGTTAGGTATTAGCTCACAAGCTTGAAGAACTTCGAGCGATGAAGATGGTCGGTCAGGTAGTTACTAATATTTTATTTTAAATAAAATGTAGCTACATCAATGACGTCGAATTCCACGCTGATCTTATGGCTAACGTCAGGTCAGTCCAGGAATCCGTATGGTCCTGGAATTATGATGGTACCAGCCTCCCCTTGGAGGCCTTCCGGCACGTGATGCATTTTTTGAATAAAGGAGGCCTGTCTGAGCTGACCGAGTCAACCAGATGGCCAGCGGTAACAGTGGTCTGAAGCGATAACTTGAATCTCGCTCCGCCGTAAGCCCGAAGGAGATCCTGTCCTCCGCGAATGCGTACTTGAGTACATTAAAGACTAGATATTCATATCCTCAACTCAAGATGTCCGGAGCAGAGTTCATCGCGCTGCTTAGTATCGGCGCCTCGGCTATACAGGTCGTTGAGACCTGTCTTAAGGTGTTGGACCGCATCCAGCAGTTTCGACAGAATGCTGTTTTCCAAGACCTTGCGCTTCAACTACCACTCCTTATACAGGACATCGAGGCACTCAATTCTCCAGACTACAGACAGCTTCTAGATGCAACAACGGAAAAGGCATTGGTTCGAGTGCTGGAAGGATGTCATCGCCAGTTGGACGCACTCGACAAGCTAATCCAGACCATGACGCCGACAGAAACGTCATCGAAGCTAAAACAAACTTGGAAAGGCATCCGCAGCTTTAGGAAAGACGCCAAACTCCGTGGGATCATGGGCATCTTGACGGAGTACAAATCTACCATCACTTTGCACCTTTGCTCCCGCCATATTCAGGATTTTGGGAAAGCGGGAACTCCACCTAATGTCACGAAGTCATTCTTTGACGTTCCTACGCAGAGGGTCTCGCATTTTGTCAGCCGAAGTCAAATCCAAGATCGTATCCGAAGCACGATAGCGGCCAGCATGTTGAACCCTTCTGTGGTGGTCCTTACTGGAGTCGGAGGACAGGGCAAAACTCAATTGTCTCTCGAATTCTGCCGCCAGTCTATTAGCGACTACAGAGTCATCTTCTGGATCGATGCATCATCTGAGGCTTCCACAATGCGGGGCTTTAAGAAAATCGCTGCAAAAATCTGCGAAACTGGCCAGTCTTTTGCGGATATCCAGGCAGAGATAGCTTTTGTAAAGGACACGCTGCGGACCTGGCCAGAGCCATGGCTGCTTGTTTTTGACAACTATGATCTTCCACGAGTCTTCGAAAATTTGACGTCTTTCTTTCCAGCGTCCAACGGAGTTGCGAAAAATGTCATTTTAGTGACAAGCCGAAATGTCTCAAGTGAGAGACTTGGGTCATGTGTGAAAATAGAAGGCTTGACCGAAGAAGAGGCTCTTGAGTTGCTGTATTCGCGGTCTCCGATAACCCAAAAGACTAGTGAAGACCTCAATGAAGGGAAGAAGATAGTCAAACAGCTAGGTTATCTCGCCCTTGCAGTCGACCAAGCTGCCGCATACATCTCAGCTCGTCAATTACCGCTATCTCTCTTTAAAGAACACTACGAAAGGAGAAAGGAATTTATTTTAAAGCATACGCCGGACTCGCTTTGGGAATACCGAGCTCGCATGGACGAGAGTGATCACGGCCCCGGTCAAAATCTCTCTGTCCTCACTACTTGGGAGTTGTCTTTCGAGCAGATATCAGGGGATAAAAAGCAGCGAGAGGAACTTGGAGACTTCCTTACTCAGTCAGCTTTCTTTAATCCAACAACTATTAGCGAAAGCCTTTTCAGTAGCTTCTTCCAATACTGCATTGATTCCCGGGGCGAACGCCCTTCATGGATGGACCTATTCGTGTGTGAAGGGACTTGGGAGGCTTTCCGGTTTCAAGATTTAATTGTTGGTCTGAAGAATCTATCCCTAATCCAAACGATGTTAGTCACTAGTGACGGACTCAAATTCTCGTTGCATCCCTTGATTAAAGTAGGTTACGACCTTTTTTTTTGGTTTCCTAGCGACTGCCTCGTCACCATTGACCCGGTTGTAGGACTGGCTGCAACTCAGAAAATCGTTACAAATCCGGCGAGAGTTAACGTTCACTGCGATATCCATGACAGCATCTCTGATTCGAGACACCGATCCAGAGAATCTACCTCTACAAACTCGCCAAGAGCTCTTAGGGCATGTGGATTCATGTGCGGAGAACACTCAGCAGTATATGAAGACAGATGAGAGCAGGCGGTTGTATGGAGGCCTTAAAGAAGGCTTTCAGACGGTCCTCGCCACATTCTACGGAAGTCATGACAGGCATGCCGATGCCGAAAAGTTATTTACAGAGGCCTTAGCATGCCAACAGATGGAATTAGGATTGTATCATGTTGAAACAATGTGCACGATGAACGAACTCGGAGCATTATACCTGGAAATGGGTAAAGTTGTTAATGCGGAAGGCATGCTCAAGCAGAGTCTCCTTGCAAAGGAAATCGCTCTTGGCCCTGACCATCCTCGGACTTTGAATACTGTCAACAACATAGGAAATCTATACTCCTTGCAGTTGGAATTGGATAAAGCAGCTATGATGTACCAGAGAACACTTCAGGGCTACACGAAAATCCACGGTCCTCAGCATAAGACTGTTGCTGAAGCGTGGAACAACTTGGGTGAGGTCTCGATGAAGCAGGGCAACTTTACCACGGCAGAACAACAATTCAAGACCGCCTTAGAAATGGTTCAGACTCTTGACGGCAGCGACAGTACTTTCATCCTCTATATCAAGTCGAACCTCGCCCTTGTGTACAAGTTTGAGCGCAGATATGACGTCGCCATTGAGCTATATAACCAGATCATCACCGGACGTACATCGATGTTAGGACTAAATCACTCGTCAGCCTTGCGGTCCATGTGCGAACTCGGTGACGTGTACCTCGCCGCTGGTGAGCTGGATCAAGCAGAAAACTGTTACGTGAATGGCAAAGCAAGCGTTGAACGTAAAAAAAAGGCTCAGTTAGAGTTAAAAGCTCAAGAAGATGCATCAGAGACTCAAAAAAAGCCCGCTTTACACGCGTCTAATCAAACAAACGAGTCAAATCCAAAACGACAAGGAACTAGTGTATTTATCGATCACCTTGATAACGACGAGTCAATGGAAGCCGATCCGAAAGAATACTCCCCGACGAGGGACCAAAAAATGGAGTACCGCTTTACGGAAGACCCACCACAACACCCCCCGCAAGCGGCGCTGCCGACATACGACGGATCTAGTTGGGGCATTGCTGAGCCCCGGTCTGAACCCTCTCAAAACTTCGTTCCCACACGAGGATACAGCGCATTCCCAACGGCGCATTCATTTGGCCGATCTGGTTGGGGATTTTTTCAGCATTCCGGCGCACCACCGCCGGGGTCGCAAGCCTACGGCCGTATTGGCCATCAGATGAAGCAGCCAAACTATGGAAAACCACCACCTCAGGAAGTCATTGATCGCATGGACTGGTCCCCGGCACAGCCTATGCAGCGCTACCTGCCGAAGCCGCAGGCTGCTGATCGCTCCGGTTGGGGACAAATGACTCAGGCACGAAGCTTTGGTCGCCATGGATATCCTCAAGCACAGTCTCTATCTCCGTATCCGCTGGAGCTACAGTCCCCAGATCGGTCTGGCTACAGCCACGCGCAGCCTCACTCATGTCACCCCAGGTCTATGACTAACGGCATTTTTATGTCCCCACCGTTAGATGGTGCACCACCCGATACGCAGAATCCTGTTCGGAATGGCGGCGTGAATCGTGAGTCTATAGAACGTGGAGGTACCTACATGCATAATGGGTAAGCAAACGAAAAAGGGGTAATGATTGGCACCAATATATTGATCTGCATTCTATCGGTTTGGCGGCTGGGCATACCCTAGCACCATTGATTTATTGATTGGTTGTGTCATAGTCGGATCTACCCATTAATGTAGCTATGCGGCAAGGGATAATGCGAGCTTTTGCCCTTTGGTCGGAAATCTAGGAATCGTATACAGCATTTTCGATGTATAGGATAATCCCACGATACGTACTTGTCGCAAGCCCATGAATTGTACATATCACTACCAACCATTAGGATATTTTCTATACACGATGCGCGCTTTTGATTGCAAAGCTAAGAATTATATACAATAGTCATTATTAGGGCGGCTAGGAATCTTACACAGCATAGTCGACGTATAGGGTACGGTCTTTCGGTTGGAAGTCTTACAAGGGCCCTGAGGTTAGCCATCGGACAGTTCACAGTGGGATTTCAAGTTGTTCGATCACTAGCCCTGGAACCCCTGCATGTAGCCTGCATATCTACGGAAAGGGGAGTTAGGGCAAATGATAGCTAAGCCTAAGCCCTCTTGATCATCTACGCTTCTCATTATACGAACTGGCTGATCAGCAAAACAGCAAAACGACTGTATATACAAAGGCAGGTATTAATTTGTGGGAAGGCTCTCGTCTTATTTAGGATGAGATATGATAGTGCTAGGACAATCCCGCGTGTGAGCGCGCGCGAATTCATGCGTATATTTGCGTAGGTTTGGTGGACAAGAGTGGAAAATGGATTTCGGCCATCACAGCTATGTGGCCTCATGACTGCAACACCAGATCATCAGATCATCACGATACCTCTTCTAGATGACTTGACGCCTACATGCATTTTCACCTCACATACGTTGTGGAGATGGTTAGTTGCCGCTCTTTGAAGTCTATTGGCCGCCCACTCGAGGGGGTGGCTTAATTGACAAGCGGGGTAACTAACTGAGCCCGCGGCTGATAACTTGAAACTGCACAAGAGACTGCATGCAAAGTCTTAAAAGGGACTCTCGTAAAACGAGCAACAAGAACAATTACAGGGATCGCCCACATCAATTAAGTTATTGTACACGAGAGTATTATTCTTGTCCGCTTCCTTCCGTTTGTCTTCCACCCCTGATTACGTGGCTCTCTTGACCATAGCTAATCACAATTGGCAATACAGGGGTAGGCTGGCAGTAGCTTTCCCCACAACAGAGATGGCTACTATTTCTGCTTGTACAAATTGTAGTCAGGGGGAGGATGTCCCTCAACCGCAGTGGCCTGAGTCGTGCAAGTACTTTGTTCCAGGGATTATGGACTCAGAGTACGTACGTTCGCTTCTAAGGGATGATACAAAGTATCTGGATCCAGGCTCGACACAGCATCAACAAATCGACTACCTTGGCTTCACCAATGCAGGTGAAGTAAACCACCAAAAGCTGGTATCAGATCCAGATCGCGAAGCACAGCTGAACGAAATGGATAATCCTGCGCATGGCTTAAGGGTTTTCTTTATCCATCAAAAGCGCGTATACGCCATTGAAAAGAAGCCATGGAAGTGGAATCAAATTTCGGTGACCTGCAGGACTTGGCTTGATCTACTAGATCGACTCATGATACCGTCTTCTGCCATAGAAGTACTTTATGATAATAATGGTGGATATGGTAGCCATATCTCCTACTGTTCTGCCGATGGACCGCATGCTTGCCGGCCCATCCAAACTCACTGTGCTTACCACATTTGGTTGAAAGTTGGCAACTATCGAAGTCACGAGTATTTTGCCTACGCACGCCATGACTTTCATTCAGGCCGAGATTTGGTTCTTGTTTTGGGAACCAATGGAGAAATAGATGCTCAGCAACTGGCAACACAATTTCGGGGGCAGTTTCGAGTCAACCTATTCTCTGTTCTGCTTGCTTTAGCAACTTCATGGTCTCGCCAGATTGAAGTTCATCGATGGAAGCTAGATTCCGAGACTGTAAAGCTTGAATCTCGAACTGGACACAGCGCCTTTCAATTCTCCAATAGTGAGCTTCTTACCCCTGAGCAGCTTTCTCTGTCCAAGGACATCACATTGACCTCTATTGGAATTCATTGTACTGCAAGGGGTGCCTCAAACATGGCCGGGAATTTCTCCTTTCTCTTGGCTCAGCTAGGGAGATATGCCGCTCTTTGTGCGATACCACCAGGACAACAGGTATCCGGGCAACTCAAGACCCACTTAGGTGATGCATTATCGCAGCATCTCGATCAGACCAATGCACAAATCGCTCAAATGGATGAACTTAAACTTCGGGTCGATGCTCAATGGAGCATCATCAATTCTCTGATCGCGCAGCGCGATAGTCGGTCTAGCATCGATATCGCGGCAGCAACCAAAGCGGATAGTGAGCTCATGCGAGGCATCACATTTACTACTATGGTTTTCCTCCCTGCAACATTTATGGCGACCTTTTTCAGCATGGTATTCTTTCACATTGGTTCAAAGGACCATGTGCATTTGGTTATAAGCAAATGGATTTGGCTTTATCCAGTGTGTATGATTCCACTTACGGTTATCCTTGCGTTGAACTATGGACAGTTCACATGGCTCAAGCCTCTACTCCAAGCTTCTGGAATTTTGAAACGATGCTGAAGCGAGAGAAGACCGATGATCAGGAGCAGTAATCAGCGGTTTTGTGCATCCTCGAGAAGCTGCGAGCCGTGTTACCTCATCGACCACTAGGTTTTTTGTTGGATAATACCTAGCCGCCGTGTTTCGTGTTGCTTGTTTTATAGAGAATGTTCTTCGAGAAGCGCCAGCATTACGTACTAGATATATAATACTCAGTGCTTATAGCCAGGAGCCTCCAACAGCCCTGATTACACAGCCAACCATAGTCCTTCGTTGTGTAGTTCTTGCGTCGAGTTTAATTCAATTTTTTCGATTGCTGCTATACTGCGTTTCTACTTTCACGTTCCCGTGTAACCTCCAACATATTTGAATCCTGTAAACGCTAGGAGAAGCATTGCAACGACGTCTTAGGGCTTCTCATCTTCACTACTAAATTGCTACTGTGCACCTAGTGATTCATAGTAGCCCGACCGTTGTGGTACGCCGATCCAGCCAATCGTTAATTGTTAATTGGTCAATCGTTACCTGTTTGTTTATTTAGTTATATACTAACTTCTAATATCTATAACCTCATCGCTAACTGTGCAAACCGTACTTAAAAAAATCATGAAAGGCGACCGGCAATGCTACGGGTCGAAATAAGTGCCACGGGTCCCACGATAGGTAATGTCATAGCCATGCCATTACCGCATTTTTGAGGGTTAGGCTTCGGGGGCAATTGTAAGCACTAGATTTGAGGCGGAAAGTTATTTATTAGTAGCTATTTAGTGTATATATCCTACTCATCGAGCCTCTTCCCGTGACGAGCCCTCCTTCTAGGAGATCTAGCGGGGGTTTGCCACAGCTAAAGTAGTGCCTGACGTCATGTGCGAATATTGATCTGCTCGGAAGCAGGAGAGTTTCTTCGTGTTGAGGAAGTTGCTGCCTTGCGAGCTATCGCAGCATGATTTGGTCGGTGATTCTTAAGCTGCGGTTCTGCTGCTGGCCGTCCATGGGTTTGCACAATTGCTGGATCTAGAGCAAGAGGCTATATAGTGAACGGAGCTTGTAGATTCAAGTGCTAGTGGAGGTGAATATCATCTAGCCGGGGAACTTTGTTCTGCTGGAGTTTCTCCTGGATCTGGTGGATACATGAAAGCCCCATAGAGCCGCTAAATGCTGTAGTAGAGCGGTTGACTCCTGTGATATGAGAGGAGGAACGCCGCTCTTCAATTAATCTTGTACGGCCAGTTCCCTAGCTGCATTCCTCGATAGCGCCATGCTTAGCAACATGTGCCCCTCCTTTTGGTAGAACTTTCCAACACCCGCCTTTTTCCTGTAGCGGTGCACTTAGAAATGTGTATCCCCCTTCCCTCCCATATAGCCATCTAACGCCATTAATACGCGTTGTCGAGTATTTGAAATAACTACCCCCTAGCCCCACCCATAGCATCATCCTCTATAGCAGCGCTAAGCTTACTCTCGGAAACGTGAGTCCCCTCCTTTATGAACAGCCCTTCAACTCTGCCGGTGAGCCTTGTGGAGGCTAAAGATAGTTGCTACCCAACGGTGACCCACTCACATCGTCACCATAAGGTCGCCCCTAGCCTAGCTACTGCGTGAAAGCTACTTTAGATCGAAAAGTTCCTCTGTCAAGAGAGGGAAGTGTGTCCGCGATATTCCAATCCCAGGTTGCCGCCTCATGCTTTCTTTAGGTGTTGATACATCCGCACCATTCTCCGAGATTTGTTGGCAGCGAACTCCCACTAGGAAGATGGCAGAAAACTTGGATGTGATGAAGTACTAATCCGCCCTAATAAGTGATGTCAGATATATAAAAAAGGGCAACCTCAATTACATTCTGTAATTACGGTTTATATAATGTGTACACTCCCCAACAACTGGCTGCTTCTAGTAGTAACCGAACTTCTTAATTACATGATCCTCCATCTGCATCATATTCTCGTCATTACATATCCGATCTTCCTCTCACTTTGCTGCATCTCCCCAAAGTTCATACCGTTGAACTTTGGTCAGGTAGCTCCGAGCAGGTTGGAGCTGAAGAACCCGGTTCAAGAGTTCTAGTCCCTTCTGTTCCTCTAATCACATCCCTAGATGCTTCGAGCTTTGACCGGAGCCACCAGCCGACATTCAACCCGATAAGGAGAAGTAAAGGAATCCCTAAACCCAGACCGAGTCCAAGACCAAGCTTCTTTCCATTACTTTCCGAAGATGGGACAGCAGTAGTATTTCCTGGTTGAGGAACTTGGTAAGTCGTGCTGATGTTGAATAGACGAGAATCGAAACGAGAGCTGCCGCTGGTAACATAGCCTTCCCAAAGCCGGAACCAATAGGTGGCCAAAAGGGAATCGTTCGACGTATTAGGGCCCGCTGTAACTGTCCAATTATACGATGATGGATTTGTGACATTATCTGGTTAATGCGGAAAGCTCTTGGTTAAGCTGAGGATCTTGAGGGAAGACTTCGGTAAACGCGAACCTAGAATATTATCACACCCACTCAACGAGCCAAATTGGCAGAGAAACAGTGTTAGGGTGTTATAGGTCGTTTCCCATTTGAGCTCTTTTATGGAGCCTTCTATGTAGACTGGCGCATGTTGAAGATCATACCCAGGAATACCCGGCGGAGGGACTATGAAGGCGTTCTCCTGTGCAAACACCAGTCCGCACAAAAGAGCGAGGAAAGACAACACGTTGCTAGGCTGTTGTCGCAAACACGAGACCATTATAGAGATATCTGACTTTGCATTAATAAACCAAGACTAACTACTGACAGAATTCTCCGTTGCCCTTCAAGCTGTGGTTGATTTGGTTGGCGTTTCCTGATTACCCGGGTCCCCCACATAGTTCGCGCGAAATCCTGGTGCTCGTATTTATATATGAGTGTATCGGCAGTGGCGTTAGAACATCCTCAGTCGATGACTAATCCCGCTCTTCCCTTCACAAACTTTTCCCGTATCACTGCGTCATGGAACTCTCAACTGGCAGTAATGACGGGCCTACTAAGTCGATAATGGAGAAAATCCGTGGCCCGGAGGTCGTGATAACAGCCTGGGTTACTTGTCACGGAATCTTGATACGAGTCCCTCGAGTCTAGAAGATGAGCTCGACTATGAGCCAAGGGTGAAGGCATTGCTAGGGATCCACGAACTATTCACCACCAGGATGCAGGATGCAGGATGCAGGCAGGGGCCCAAAGGATTCAAATCCAATAGGGCTAACTACCTCATGATGATGCTCTTTCAGATCCTGTCTACCCAACTTTAGCTACGGCTAATGCGGCCATTACTTCAACTGAGTAAGATGTGCTCTCTCAATCAGGCCGTCGCTCTCCTCGAGTCCGAGATAAATCGACGGCTCTTTAAGGCTTTCAGCTGCACTCGAACGGTAAAGAAAATACTTCGACTAGGCAGGAGAGGCTTTCACAAGACTGTAGGATCAGGTTCCTTGTGTTTCACTCGAACTGTGCCATCCGGCCCTGAATGATACGAAACTGTCTCTTTCCCTTGAAACAAGGTAGACATCGTTTAACGGAGGGCTATAGGATGTCTTAGGGTGTGGATAGGTCGTATAGATCTTAGCCAAAATTCCGGCTCTCATCTGCTTTAAATTAAAATAATTTTTTTCCTAGTACTATCAAATAGTGATTATTGGGATCCCTCCTGACCTTATAGCCTCAGGCAAGCCCCCTCAACGGTGGACGCCCTCCTTAGGAACGTCTCATGGGATCGCTGATGTTACCAAGACTAACTGCTCTTGCCCTTGAAATGTTATGGTAGAGCCTTTCGTTCAAGCTGCCATTTCCTGCTATACCCTTAAAATTAGCCGTCTTTCATAATCTTAAATCTAGCTACGATATGGCCTTTTTGGGATGGGTTCAGATCGCGAAAAGCGCACGTGCTTGTGATTTTCGTTATGTAAGCTCCCAGCCCAGAGAAGTTAACACGAAACTCCGCCGAGCCTCACCAAAATCCTGGGGACACGTCCACCTACACCACCATAAATACGGTTACTATTTAGCCTTCGTCCTACCTCTAACAACTACTGTCGGGTTCGTTGCAGAGCGATTTCGCTCTGCGTCGGCACACAGCAAACGGTCGTTAGGAAGAGATCAAAACTCATACTGGAGTCGGAGAACGAAATCTAACGCGGACTGGGAGCTTGCATCCAGCTCGCTGCCATGGGATCATACAGCTGTAGATCGCCCGTCGCTCTCATAAGCACTCTCCTTCTCGTTGCCCCAAATATAGTATCAGCATTCTACTTGCCTGGAGTTGCGCCTACTTCTTACCGCCTTAATTCAAGAGTCCCCTTGAACGTCAATCATTTAACGCCGTCTTCTAATCCCGAAGATGAGTCTCTCCGATCGGTGGTTGCCCTTGACTACTACCACCCTGCTTTCCATTTCTGCCAACCGAAAAACGGTACTAAATATATCTCCGAGAGTCTGGGAAGCATCCTGTTCGGAGATCGAATATCAAATTCACCCTATGAGTTGTACATGGGAAGAGAGGAACCCTGCAAGGCTCTATGTTCAGAGAAATTCGACGCACAGGACGCATCATTTGTCAACGTATGGATATGGCAAAATTACAACCTCAACTTCCTCATCGACGGTCTGCCAGCTGGGCAGTTGAATCGGGATGATGCGACGGGAGTAGAATTTTATAGCTCTGGGTTTGCGCTGGGATCGGTGGAGAAGGAGGTCAAACTTCACAACCACTACGCGATGGTGATAGACTACCATGAAGTCACAACCCCTGGCCGTGGCGATACATTATATAGGGTTGTTGGCGTTGAAGTCATCCCATCCTCAAGAGGGAATGCTAGGATCCATGACGACGGCAGCGTGGAATGTGGTAACCCATCAATTCCACTCATCCTTTCAGAAGAGGAGGATACTCCAGTAGCATGGACATATGCTGTTTATTGGCGCGAATCGTCGACAGCATGGGCAACCCGATGGGACAAATATCTTCATGTCTTCAACCCAAAAATACACTGGTTCTCTCTCTTCAGCTCTTCGCTCATTGTCGTTCTGTTGGTCGGAATGGTTGCTGTGACTCTGCTTAGAGCATTGAGAAAGGACATTGCAAGATATAATCAGGTAGATCAGTACAATCTGGACGACCTTAATGGAACCTCCACTGCGCTTGAAGATGGAGTCCAAGAGGATTCTGGGTGGAAGCTCGTCCACGGTGACGTCTTCCGCGCACCCAAATATCCATTGCTCCTCAGCATATTCCTCGGAAGTGGCACACAATTGTTTGTGATGACTGGTATCACTATTGGTAGGCCCTAGGCCAAATCTAACTCAAAGCCCTATCCGAGCTGACTCATTTCTTCTCTAGCCTTTGCGCTGTTAGGCTTCCTATCACCATCGAACCGTGGCGCTCTAGGCACCGTGACGATCCTCCTATATGCTCTATTAGCCTTCATTGGAGGATACGTGTCCTCCAGGTGTTATAAGACATTCGGCGGGGAAGCGTGGAAGCGCAATATCATCTTTACGCCGACTCTAATCCCCGGGATAGTTTTCGGCACATTCTTCTTCCTCAACTTGTTCTTGTGGGCGCAACCGGGCTCAAGCGGTGCGGTTCCATTCTTCTGGATGCTACTCATTGTGGGCATCTGGTTCGTTATCAGCCTGCCTTTAAGCTTTGCCGGAAGTTGGGTCGGGTTTAAGCAGGCTGTATGCTACCCTCCTACCCTTTCTTATATTAAGGCTTTGGTGCTAACTATCTATCCTACATAGCCTATCTCGCCGCCCGTCCGTACTAACCAGATTCCACGCCAGATTCCTTTAGCCCCTGGTTACCTCCGGCCTGTTCCCTCGATGCTCCTATGGGGCACCCTCCCCTTCAGCGCGATCAGCATCGAGCTCTTCTTCATCCTGGACAGTATTTGGGTCTCCAAGATCTACTACATGTTCGGTTTCCTTTTCCTCTGCTATGGTCTAACAGTTATCACCTGCGCTGCTTCTACTATCCTCATGATTTATTTCTTGCTCTGCGCTGAGAACTACCACTGGCGCTGGCGAGCCTTCCTTACAGCTGGCACTTGCGCTGGCTATATTTTCCTTTTTGCGATGTTCAATTGGCTGAGCAAGATGAGCTTGGGTGGGCTCACTAGCAATGTCCTCTATATTGGTTATAGCGCGCTGATAAGTTTCTTATTCTTTATCCTTACGGGTAAGTTCTAATTTATTTCTATCCATCTGCTCAAACTCCCTAATCTTTATTTTTGCTAACGTGAATGTGGGGACTAGGTACGATTGGCTTCTTTGCGACGTGGGCCTTTGTCCAGAAGATCTATGGATCTATCAAAATCGATTAAACTTTTCGTGTAAAAATACTAGATGCGTAGTGCTTTGACGAGTTGAAAATGGATTAGACGGTTGTTCTTTTATATCCCCCTTTCTCTTTCTCAAATGCGCAAAGGGCGCGGCTACTAAGGGCTTGAGGCAATGAAAGCGCAGACCTTTGTGTTATTCCTGTACACTACCAGCCAAGGTTATTTTTTGGGTTCATATCTTCTGGCATTGGTTGGGGGGGGGAGGGGGGGAGGGGGGTGATATTTCATTTAATCCTATCTCGTGTAAACAATCAACAAGAGTGCCGGTTTTCTCTGATTACCCTATGGAATGAGCTCCTGGTCAGGCGTAAATGAAGCACGCTTATCTTACATGTTGGACGAACGCCCGAACGGTGCCCCAGTGACCCTACCCCCTTGGGGGGGCGGGAGGCCATAGCGAAATGAGGTTTCTCAGCCCCTTCTTGTTATTTGCCCGCGTACCGTCTGCAGAACCGCCACTTCTACGTACCTGGGAGCTAGAAGCCGTCTCCACGGAAACGCACCCTGACATTTGGGCTTAGCTGTTAGCTCGGAGTGGTTTGCCCGAAGACTACCGTTAGCTGCCTCATAGCTTAATACTGCTAAGCACGCCCTTTAAGACTATGGTGTGGATATTCAAGGGGGGGGGGAATATAATTAGAAAGTGTCTAGGTAAGACCGTAGCTGGAGCGTCTGAACAAATAGAATGAAAGAAAAGCGGTTGTATTCGGGTAGTTACCCCTTGAAAATATGTGCAAAGGGAATACGATAGATGGTTGTTTTCCGAAGCACTACTGCTTAGCGTCAAAGTAGCCTACTTATGTTCTCAAACTGGGTTCATTAGAAAATCGTCATGCAAGCCATTCGTTCTTCTATCCGCTGCGTGATATGCGAGATAAGTACGTATGTGCGTATGTGCAATACAATGCGGGTGGAGAGTAGAAAAAAGGAAATCAATACAGGAAACACTTCCCAATCAAAGACCCCTCGGGGTTCCAATTCACTCGGTCAAAATAACGAAGCCCTTTGTGCGCTGCTGGCAGAGTATGTAATCGGCGTTGGGAATTGAGACAGAAATGAAGCTAACCGCATCTTGCCACCATCTTTATCTAGGACGAAAGGCCGTAATGCATTGCAGAGAACCTAATAACAGAAGAGGTTGAAAATGTAGGTGCGGAGTCAAATCATTTGCCCGGTACACCCACCATTCCGAAGTTCCCAAGGCTCAACCGATGACGGTTTTTAGGCTAAGTGACTCTAGGAAACCGGACAGATCCTCTTTCCTGACTTCTACAACGCAGTGTTGAAAGCTGTCGATCCGAATCTGTGCATTTGTCTCGTCGGCGACTTCCTGAAATGCATTGCCGAAATTGTTTCTGCCGTAGCCGCGGGTTTCAGTTTCCATATCACTAAGCTCGTCGTCATCCGAGTCTGTCTCTGATTCTTCCTCCTCTTCGTCTTCATCGCCCATGTTTTCAGTCCTCTCCTGACGTTTCTTTTCCTTTCCAACTCTCCTTGCTTCTTTAGCCTTTATTTTCTCTTCTTTCCTTCTCCTCTCTTCCTTTTTATTGTGTAAGTCCGCCGCGCGGCCGCCTCCGCCAGTTCCGACAATAACGTAAACCCCTCTTGGTTCATTTAATCCCGCTACCACCAATGGTGTGCCCCTGCCCCCTTTAGCCAACTTGCCTCTCTGCTCTTGCTCTTGCTCAGCAATCGCCTCGCCAAGCCATAGGGCCAGTTTTGTCAGCGCAGATGGGTGCGTAAAGAGCAATACGTCAGGACCATCTCTGACAACTGCCATGCGAAATGCACGAAGGTGACGAATCTGACGTTTTTCAATGATAGAGGTGCCAGTACGGAGAATAGCACGATGGAGGTGTATTGCAGTTGGAAGGGCGGCTTTGAGAGCATCGACACTGTTCACGATAAGCATCGCTATGAAAAATAATTCTCGCAAGGTATTCATACTCCCCCAGTCCATCATAAGCTTCCCAGAACCTCGAAACATAAGACCCGCCCTCGGCTACTCCATCTTCACCCTCAGGCCCCCTTTGACCCATCCCGTTTCTGCTGTTTTCTGGGTAAAGGATCCCGGTCTTGCCAACTTCCATAATCGCACCGACTATAATGGCTACATCGTTTGCACTTAGACAAGCCTTCCAGCCCCAACTCCTTACAAAGCCCCATCCCTCTTTGCCCGTACCTGCGCTTGCCACAGGAGGTACGAGACCATCAAGGCCATAAAGCGGAGCATATTTTAGTAGTCTTTCCCTCAGCCCGCGCTTCAGATCCATGTCCATATGAGCATAGTTCTGCTTACATTGGGTCAAGCTAACGCCCATCTTGGCTAGCAGTTTATGTAACCGTTTCCTTCCGGCGTCACTCCAGATATGCAAACGAGGGGCGAGGTAGGGAGAGTGAAGCATACTGTCATAGAGACTCCAGTGACGAATGAGAAGGAATTTAGGCTCTGGTGATAACCGTATAGAAGTGTCTGTTGGCGACCGAGCAGTCGTTGGTATCACACCGTAAGCATCTCCGCGGGTCGCGTCACGTTCAGAGTCGTTCAGTTTCGGAGGATTCAGCCGTCTGACCTCATCTCGTACGAGCTGCCTAATACGGTTTCCGCGCTCGCCGCCCCACCCAGTTGGTCCTCTGGTGTCATTCTCCCTATGGCCTATTCCGACACCCGTAATGTCCTTCCCATAAAGTTCCAGGCTACCGATTCCAACTATAGCATACCAAAGGAGATCATTATCTTCTCTACCAAGCTCTGAGGCGAGAGAGTACATTAGTGACGAGATAGGTTCCGCGTAGCTGTTTCCAAGAGCATAGTAACTTTTCAATACACCTTCATTCTGGCGACGGAGCTTGATAAATTGACGGCGAAGGGCACGCGCAGAGGGCTGCTTTGGTGGGGTGGACGAACGGTTAGAGGGTGGATCAGAGCCGGGTTCGCCGGGGAGACGGTCTGATGTTATGAGAAGCCCACGTGGGCGGGGTTGACTAGGTGAAGAAATAGAGGAGGACTATTGTTACGTTAACCCCGCGCCAAATGCGCTCTGCAAAGTGCCAGCATAATATAAATTGAGCTGCGGGTCAATAGATAAAGACATACTGAATTGCTGCGCTGCCTCCGCCTAGGTCTACCCTCTTCACTGCCACTCTCGTCATCCTCCTCTTCTCTATCAGACAACGATTTTCTCTTGCTACCAGCCCTAGGCGACTTTGGCGCTTCGCCACTCTCGTTTTCGCTCTCGGTCTCCGACAAATCCAAATATTCCTCGTCACTACCAATATCAGGCATCTCGGCTAGTGCGCAGTACGCATCTTGTTCAGCAGTAAGCTCCTCTTCGATATCTCCATCGTCAAAGACGATAATCCCGCCCCTGCCTGGTTTGTAGGACCGTAGTATCCTGCCATTTTCCACGCCCTCCTCCCCCTTCACAAAGGCACTATTCTCACTTCTAGCCGAAGGCCATCCACCAAATACATTCCCAAGGTTCCATGGTCTTTGTGCATCCACTACCCAAACCTCAACGCCATCCATGCCGTAACGGCCATCCTGCGAGACACCTAGCCCTAATATGTGTCCCAAATCAACAACCCCACCCGCACCTAGGCAGACCACGACTCCACCATCTCCACCATCACTTGTCCGCATTGGTTGCACTAATTGCTTCCCAGCACTTTTAAGGTCTCCATACCCAGCAACAGGTACGATCTTATGAGGGATGTAGTCATGTTTCAGAAGCTCCGTAAGGATGCGGCACGCGCAAAGCGTATCAGGCTCGAGGGCAACTAGAATTAGCACTGGCAGAGACTGCGAATGGTGCGTGCGTAACAGGTGTAAATAGAGGTGAGAGATCAAACTACGCGGCAAATACATAATTAATTCTCAGTAGTGGTCAGTCCTTGGCGGGTGGATTGAGTGCTATCATTAGGGCGTGTCTTGTTGAGATGATTGCTTCTGGCGCGTTGCGTGTGCTGGTAGTAGAGAGTGGTTATTTTGGACTTATTACCTGAGAGACGCGTTCCGAAAACCGACGCGATTAGCACCAGTGGTTAAAGCCCAATTTAGTTAGCGCGCGAATGCATCGCCGCCTCAAGAAAGTTAACAGCTACATATATAACACTACGAGCGGGAATTTCAGCTAGTTGACCAAAATATAGAGAATATTGACGCGATCGACCCTCTCCAATAAAGTGACAAAGAATCTCGAAAACCAAAAAAAGTGTGGCGAAAGCTGAGAGTGAGGATTGAACTCGTATCCTTCTCAGGTATACCAAACAGACCACTCCCTCCTCTTCACCCCCTAAAAAGGTTACCTTCCCGGTATCCAAATCGGACAATTAAACCGCCAAAAGGAGCCCACATTGAGAGCAAAAAACCTTGAAGCCTCAAGGAGTTTCGACTGCCAGATACGCCCGCGTCAGGCACTGCAACGGACAGGTCCCAGGTGTTTAAGGGAAAACCTCGCCTTAGCAGTTAGTGTTTATAACCGTTAGGCCATGATAGTTTTTTTGTGAAATGGTCCAAGTTAAAGTCGTTTATGTATTAAAACACGCCCCTGAGTTAACACCCACCCAACTAAAACCTCTAGGCTCTCGGCCGCGCCCTTAGCTCGACATATCGCGATACAGGTTCGGATGAGAAAAGCTCGTTGAAGGCGTCCCCCCGTCCTACCCATCCCCTCCCAAAGGAAAGGAAAAGGATACCCAAAAATAAAAAAATGTTGGGGAGAGCTAAGAGTAGGGATCGAACACGCACCTTTTCTGCGCCACACAAGGACCTACCCCCGCTTCTCTAACTACTAAAAAGACTACCTTCCCAATATCCAAATCGGAAAATTGAACATCCAAAAAAAAGCTCGCACGAAGAGCAAAAAACTTAAAGCCCCAAGGAGTTTCGACTGCCAGACTACCGCCTGCGTCAGGCAGGCAACGGACAGGTCCTCCGGTGTTTAAGGAAAAGCTTTGTATTAGCAGTCGGTGTTTATAACCGTTAGGCCACGAGGCTTTTATTTGAAAAGGACAACGTTAAAGTTGATTATGGGGTCAAACAGTGCCCCTGAGAGCGCACACCCCACGAAAAAATTCTGTCACCCGCGCGCACCATACAAGCCAATGCGATCTCGAGCCTAGAACGAAATCTAAAGTCACCACCACTTTCGCACTCGATGTCCCTGTGCTGTCGGATCCGTTCCGATGTTTGCTTTCGGGTGCTTCGGGTTCTTCGGGGGAATGGGTCCTTATTTATCACTACAGCCATCCGTCTAAACCGATCCTACTCCACTATCCGTTGATCCTGCTCCGGGAACTTGACTCGAAAATTTCCAAATTTATGCCTCATGGATGCTAGATTGCGCCTGAGATGTGTCGAGCGAAGGAACGTTATATTCCCGTAGAGGTATTGCAATCTAAAGAGCCCTCTGGGTACGGCGTACTGGCTTGACAGGCCCCGACGGCCTGTACAGCTGCTATAGTGTAGGACTTGGAAGGTTGCCTCCCGTACATAGTATCCGCTGTCCTAACTACCGATGCTCACCTGGTAGGCTAGGGTAGGCGTCCAACGGCTAAGGGAAGATAAAGGCTTCAGCACGAAATCGCATACTTATGGTCATAGGAACGGTCGGAGAGCACCTATCTCTGCACATGATCTGCCTAGCTGGGTGGAATTTGCGCAACAGACCATATCTCTAGCTGCACAAGCCCATCAACTTCCCCGCAACTGGCATCCATTCATCATCCCACCTCCTCTTCCCCTCTTGCACAGCCCCATCCCTCAAGCGCTTTAGCTGACTGTCTCCAGGTCTAAATAAATCTTCCAAAACCTTCGCCAGTTCCTCTGCGCTTCCAAATCCTTTCCCATTCTCACCTTCTCTCACCAACTCCCCCCAACTCTCAAATTTGCTCCAGCCGACAACAGGCAAGCCACAGCCAAGCATATCAACGACCTTCATCGGCAGGTCAACACCGGAAGATGACTTATGAAGGCTCACGCCTAAGTCAGCGGCACCAAGAAGCAATGGATAGTCCTCTGCAGATAGCCATGCAGTAATGACCGTGACACGCCCCTTAAGCTGGGGCTGTAAGTCACGGATACGGGCTAAGTAGTAAGCCTGTTGTGGGCCTTTGCCAGTAATGATAGCTAGGATGTGCGGGAAACCTGGGGTGGCGTCCGCGGCGGCAATGGCCAGTGCATCAAGGAGAAGCGAAAAGTCTTCATCAGGTGTCCAGGAGGTCGAACTCACGAGAAGACGGGTAGTACCTGCAAGGATTGCAGAGGCGTGGGGGGCAGTTTCAGCAAGGCGAATAAGGAAGGTCGAACGCTCGGCAGGAAAGAGGGGCTGGAAATGGGCGGGTGGGCGATCGTGAAGAGGAAAGATGGGAGTGGGAATATTATAGGTTGATTTGAGTACAGTGGACATTGCGGAAGATACGGCGAAGTTGGCAGTGGCAAACCGACCAAAGAAGAATTCATACCTGCAAACCATCGTCATTTAGGGCCACGTCCTCGACTAATACTGCTAAACGGGGGGAACGGGAACGTTACCATTTTGCTGCCTTTACTAGTAGATGGGAAGGACCTAACTTAAGCGCTAGGATAGACCACCCAAAGTTGTGCCAGTCAATGATAAGGTGCGTATCCCGCAGAAAACAGATGACTTGCGCGAGAACAAGAGTAGGAATCGAAGGCGGGTTCTAAAGATGAGAAAGGGGGTAGAGTCAGTTACGATATGGAGGCAATTTGCGAGGGCGTGGAGTTTTATCTTTGTGGCTTATTTCGCATTGATATTTTACACGAAGATATGCCCTGTTTGGCTGCTGGGCTTTGAGTATAAGGGAATGGGATCTTAAGGTGAAAATTCTCTTTCGAGTGCATGCGTAGCCGATTAATGGCGAATATGGTGTGAAAAGGCACACCCAGGAATCCAACGTACCTGAACCAACATCCATCCTGCAGGGTCCGTCCGATAACCCAATATCAGCCATAAATTCCAGACTTGCCATAGCACCTTCAATGGTCCGAGAACCAAAAAAAGCGACTTATTTCCGGTTTGTAGCAACTGCGGTGGAGGAGGAATAGGTACAATAGAGATACGTGGGTTCGAAATAATGCTTGGGTGTGGTGTAGACTCTGTAGATAGTTAGATTTCGGAATTAGTCAAAAAATGGGACAAATAGGCTCGGCGTATCTGACCTTGATATCCTATTAAGGCCACCCGGCCTCCATTCTTCGCTATACTGATGGCATGATATTGCATTCGGGGGCTACGCCCAATGTCTCCAAGCACAAGAACCTGAACGGATGTCACAGCCTTGGAGTTTCTGCTCTCAATTGGACCATCAGGAAGGTTTTTCTCCTTCCCCAAACTAGGCGGCTCCGGTTTCTGGCCCTGGTACCTGGATGGTAGTAAGAGAAGGAAGATAGTGAATAATGTTGACACCAGGACCGCACTCATGAGCAAGATATCGGGTAGGGACATGTCGAGAAGCTCTGGCTGGTTGCATTAACCGCCCTTGTCGTTACAATATCTTTTGTTGTTGACGTTGCAATTGGTTTGAGCCTTGGCAAATGTGACCCCCACCCTAATAAAATACCAAGAATCTTATCTTAACGGCACAACAAACCATTATTTTGGATAGCCTCATTTGCCTCCACATCATCGTCCCGTCGCGTATTTCGCCTGTATATTCTTCCCTATTAAATCTAGCCTTTTAAGGTTGCGCTTCTAGCGGTAGTCTTAATAATATCAGTGGACTTCGCTCCTCTAGGGGAGGAGGTGGGAGTCCATCACCTGAGCCTTGGCTGATGGCGTCTACGTATGCGCTTCCCATCGCTCATCATGGACATTCACATTCCCACTCTCACTCACCTATCCGCTCAATAGAGTCGGCCGGGCTATCCCCACATGTTGGAGCAAATACACGACAGCTACGGAAGGAGACGTCTAAAGACAGTGTTCGCGCTCATGGTCATTCAAATTCACATTCCGTCGATCGTCATGAACATGGTATCTATGACAACCACCGACACCATACCTCCAACTCTCAATTACGCCTAAAGTATTTTCCTAGCGGATCACCTTCTGGCGATGGTGTGATGAGCAAGGCGGCGCATCCAGAAACCCCAGAAGCTCTAGCATATCCAAATTCCAACAGTTATGGTTTTCCTTCGATCTCGGGAGGGCTGGCCCTTGGGGACACAGGAGTGCACCGCCATGACCATAGAAACCACTCTGTGGCCACGAATTTTCTACTACGGATGACTCAGCATTGGCCCCTAGCGCATAGCATTCTTGTAGAGAAGGACTCTAGGCGAATTTTTTACTTCATGGTGTAGGTCCTCTTCCATTTCGATTTTGTGCGTCCGTCTGACTCTTCAACCAATGAGAAACTAACCGGAATCTTGCCTTTACACAGCCTAAATTTCAGCTTCATGCTCATTCAAACGTTCTATGGGATAGCCACTGGCTCCTTAGGGTTGCTGAGTGACAGCATCCATATGTTGTTCGATTGTCTCGCATTGCTTGTGGGGCTTTGTGCCGCAGTCATGAGCAAGTGGCCGCCAAGCATGCGTTTTCCATATGGTTTGGGGAAGATGGATACCCTCGCCGGATTTGCTAACGGTATTTTCTTGATGTGAGTCTAAGCAGTTCGCCCACATCCAGATTTTCCAGGGGTATCTATTGATGGAAAGTGCTAACTTACTGAATAACAGGCTCATCAGCATTGAGATCGTCATTGAAGCGATTGAGCGACTTGTAGAAGGAAGCGAGATGAGAAGAATTGGAGAGTTATTGACAGTCAGCTCACTTGGCTTAGGGGTAAACCTTGTGGGGCTTTTTGCTTTCGATCACGCACATCACGGGCATGGGCACTCTCATGGTGCCCACAGCCATGGGGAGCATTCTCACCATAAGCACTCACATAGCCATTCCGGCACCCACAGCCATGACGTCACTCTCCTCCGCCCCCATGAAACCGAAGGGCACCATAACCACGGACCTTCAAATGGCCTCGGCGACCACCTAACCACTCGCAAGTCCGCACCAGTTGTCACTACAGCGTCCATAAATCCGACACACACTATAGTCCATGGACACGGTCACCATCATCACTCTAATGAGAACATGCATGGCATTTTCCTCCATGTGTTAGCTGATACCCTCGGATCGGTCGCCGTTGTCATCTCTACTCTTTTGATCAAGTACTTCGGATGGGCTGGCTTTGATCCGCTTGCCTCTTGCCTCATTGCTATCCTAATTTTCGTCTCCGCTATTCCCCTTGTTTCCTCATCTGCAAAAACCCTGCTTTTGGCCATACCCGCCGACACAGAATACAGACTCCGGGAAACACTCACGGGTGTAAGTGGCTTGCGAGGTGTCGTTGGATACTGTGTGCCCAGATTCTGGCTTGAGGATGCAACAGGCGCTGCAGATGCACATGGCCCTAGTTGTGATAGTTCATCTAGTGTGGACGGTGGCGCAAAGATTCTAGGTGTAATCCATGTGATTATTTCGAAAAGTGCAGATATTAAAGAGACGCACTCCAGGGTTGTGGCACACCTGGACAATAGCGATTTGAGTGTTGTCGTGCAAATTGAGCGAGAGGGGGAAGGTAGATGTTGGTGTGGCGGTGGAAACAACAAAATGGGGGGTGGGTGATCCGGGAAGGAGCAGAGCGGCCGGCCCCATATTGTCCCGCTCTTGTACATACATTTATGGCCTTGGTAGGACCCTCCCCCCTCGGCGCGTCTGGGGTTCTGGGTTCTTGTCTAAACTTAGAATATGTATAGACTTCTTGTATATATAGTATATAGATAGCATACTATACAAGTGTGTTTCGGCCAGCCTAAGGCGGTGGCAGAAATATCTTGGCAGATACGCTAACCCTTCTGAGAAACCCCCAGGCTCAACACCTCACTCCCAAGCATGTAACTCATGGAAGAGCCCACAATGCTGCAAGACATCAAACTTCCATTTTTTCCTTCCATTCAGGAGTGTGTGGTGTGGTCATCGGATGGAGACATTGCCATCGCAGCAGGGGACAGTATTCAGATTATGGTTAGTTGCCCAACGGACAATGACAATATCCCCGCAAACTCGCAACTAACAAATCCGAACCATCATTACTCAGAGTCCCAGACCAATCTACAAAGCCCTCCGTGCCGGAAGTGCCAGCTATGTAATTCAGACAGATAACGGGGGGCAATGGGAATTATCGCGTTTCAAAACTAACGATTTCCCCGCCGCCGGAGCCCTTGAGTTCAATCATGCGGGGTTCGATATCTTTTCCATAGGCGAAGAACAGTCGGCTGCCCTTATTTCCGGCATTGCTTGGTCGCCACCTGGTATTGCGAGATATCGTCGGTGTATATTGGCTGTTCTATCAACGACTCACATCCTTTCCTTGTTTGAACCCCCGAGTTCAAGTCCGTTATTTGGGGGTTGGAGACGGGCTTTGATAGTGAATACGACGGTTAAAGGGTACCTTAGGGCACAAGAGAACGCGGAGAAAGGTAGTGAGGATGATAAGTCAAAGTTGCGACGGCTTAGAGGGAGAATTAGAGCATTCAGTTGGAGTTATGAATCCTACTTTGGGGACGCAAGTTTGTGCCAAGATAAAGACGGCGACTTTAGCAGGGCGACGGGCGAGTTTTTCCTGGCTTTGGCAAACGAAAACAATGAAATTATTTTCGTCCAGATTTGTTCTCCTTGCGGGCATATCCCGGCCGAGGCAAGAGGAGAATGGAGTGCCCGAATCGTTGGACGTATACAGGCGCATCCAGGAGACGACGTTGGCGTAAAATTCAGCTCTTCCCTCCCAAATAGGCCAGACAGGTTTATCAGCAAATTGTCGTGGAGTCCATGGTACCGAACAAAGTATGGGCAGAACGAGGCTTTTATTGCATACTCCACCAGGGGAAAGCTGAAGATTAGGAAAGTGTCAGTGACGATGTCTGAACGCCAATCTACCAGAAGAACAGATCAAGAAGATTTCGGGTTCCAGATTGGTGATCGGGACTGGGAGGTTGCTAGCGCCTTTTCCGAGAGATACCACTTTGGGCCCCTGGTGTGGTACGAAAAGGTTAGAATCTTCTCTATGACACAGAGTCTAATGACAGGAGAGTGAGGAGAGTAAATCGAATCTAGCTGATGTCTTGCATTCGGGCTAGGCCTGGAATGGGCGATTGATTCTTGTCTTCGCTACTCCAGGATCTATTCGGGTGGCTTCGATACCCCAGGAACCCGAGAACCACAGCAGCATTGATGAGCCATCTAATAAAGCAGTAATAGTAAGAGAATATCCAAACAAATATTGGGATTGTGTGACTGGTGAGCTATTATTTTTATGTGGCTGTGGGTTTCAAAAACAGCGTTTCTAACTTGATTAAGGTATGATTCTACGCACCGACCCGAACAATTCGGAAGTCCTAACTATCCACGTCGCAACCCAATTATCCCATACATTTGTTCTTAGATACTCCTTTCCCGAATCAAGCGCGCCTGAGGCTAGGCCAAACTGTCTACCGGCAGAGAATAGCGAAAACTGGGCCCGAGCCATCGCCTACCACCGTGCCAACTTTGGTTCTCGGCACAACCTCGGGGGCCTAGCTTCAGCAAAAACGTGGGGACTAGCTAGATCCCCTATGGGTGGATGTATTGCTGCTTGCATTACATTACATCCTAGTGGTATGATTGAGTATGCAACACACAACAGCGAGAGCTGTCGAATTGTCTTTGGGATGGAACAGGAAGTACTCGAACAGCTTTTCCAGATTAGGGAGAGTGATAGGGTGAAACCTGGAATCCTCAGTCGTGTGTTCAATATCCAGCCACCATCGTTAGTACATATACTGACTACCTACAGTGAGCATTGAAGCCTTTGTTCAAGATGCAAGACATCTAGAGGAACCCTCCGGGCTGGGGGTTACGCGGAGTGCCCAGAGACCAGCAATCCGGCCCCTAGAGCAACTATGGAAACGACTTCGCAGCTCTCTATTAACAGGCTCTGATAGCCAAAAGATAGACGTGAACATGGTCACATAGTATGTTTTAGTTCTCTTAATCTACAACTTCCATTTCCAAAAACTAAGTGGACAAAAAGTCCGCAGACCGACAGCCCCCTGACCATGGAGTCTGCTATATCTCAGAATATTATATACAACCCCATGCTCACAACATCTCGATACCAACACGTAATCAGCAACATTCATCGCTATCAAGATGTAGTCAATGATGCTATAACCCAAAATCGGCTCCCCGCTACTTCCCAGAGAAGCAGCTCATCTGACGATATCCCAGTGGAAATTATATTTCAATTGATAACTTCCATTCTTCTAATTCCGCATAAGTGGGTACGGGGAAGTAGATTAAGCAAGCGTATATTATATGCCGCTGCCTGTGTAGGTGCACTAGGGCTGTACGAGGTCAAGCGAATCCTCGAGCTCAGCGAGCAAACATTCCGGTGGCTCGCTGTTACCGAAAATGTCGACTTGGGACTGGAGCTCGAGCATTGCAGGAGACGTGCCGAGGCTGCTGCTGCTGGCCCGTTCCTTGCTGGAGACATGCGAGTTATCAGTTTCCCGGCTCGCGAGAAGGACCAGTTACAGACTCCGGGCGCGAAAGTTATCTTCGAGACGTGCGAGATATGCGGAGGATCGATTGGGTGGCGTGACGTTAGAACCGCGAGGTGCGCAAATAGCCATGTTTTTGGTAAGAGATGCGACTCGTCCGGTAAAAGGGCGTTAAAGAGCTAACATATTTGGGGTTACGTAGCCAGATGCGCTTTGACATTCCTAGCAATCCAAAGACCGGGGATATCGAAGTATTGTGGGGTTTGCGGGAAGGAGTATTTGAGCGAAGGGATAAACCAGCTCGAGAGACTCAGTACCCCGGACGAAAGTGGGGAGAATGACCAAAATGGAAAATCGAATACAGGAGGCCTCGCTCAGGTGCTTCTAGAAGCTGCTATGGAAGTGGATGCGGAAGCAAACCCGCTCCCCACCGAAGGCGAAAGAGCTCCAGATACGCCAATCCAGGAAGAATCCCCTAACGGGGATGATATACAGCCCTCACTAGCAAGTTTATTACTTGCTGCTTGTGATGTCTGTGTCTATTGTGGTGGAAAGTTCCGCAGGGATGGTACTATCTAAGATTGACCCACGACGGCCAGCCGTTTTTACACCGGTGAATCGAAGGAATAGACAACTAAGCAACCCAAAATTCTAGACGAGATTCATTCTAACCTATATCATAGTTCGTTTGCACCGGCTGGCTAACATGTTTGCGTGACTTCAGAGGCTGCTCCAGGTTGGTAGCAGCCTCTCGTTTGGTCCGCTTTGGGTTTTTTGCGTGTGGCCGCAGTCATCCACGGTAGTTTCTTCGAGTCGTCATTAAATTTTCCGTGCATTTACCCAACACCGCCCCATCGTGTAAGCTGCTTAGTACCGCCAAACCAAGCAATTCTTCTCTAATAGTACTAATTTACGAGAAAAAGCCGTTAGTACATAATCCAAGTCCAATCCAGCTCCTATCGCGGCGATTTCGGCCCCTTATATCCTCCTCCAGGAAGACGATACCCGGTTATCCTGTCTCGAAAATGCATCAACATAACGAAGGTGGTGCGAACCACCCCAACTTCCAAAAACGCCTAGCCAATATAAACGCACTAAAGCAAGACCTAGTGACTACATTGAAGGACGTCGACCAATTATTTAGCAATCCTGGGTACCCACGCAATTCCAACGCCGGCAACACAATAATTCATACTCCAGCTTTCAAACACCCGACGCTAGAGGAGGGTATCTCCGCCGAAGATGAAGGGCAAGTTACATCCACGAATGGAGAGCCCGCCGCCCAAGAAACGCCGAGTTCGCAGCCGGGCTACGAAGTCCTCGTCGATGATCAACAACCCATGGGGTTACGGGAGACGCAGGGTGAGGGTGAAGATGAGGGCTGTTTGGGAAGACGCCAAGCTGTAAGTCCCAGGATGGACGTCATATCTCAAGAACCCAAGGTGGTGGAGTTGGTAGGGGGGAAGAGCCTTTGGCCGGACAACGAGACGCTCGTTCAGAGCATTCTGCGCGGTCTAGGAAAACGCGATCCTAGTGTTATCCCAGAAGGGCTCTGGGCGCAGACTCCAGATGAAAAGATAGCGAAGACAAATCGAACTTCAGATCACCCGAGCCTCCTTTGCCAGAGGATCAGCACGGTAATGGAGATTCGAGCTCGGATCGCGAGCCATGCTGACCACACCGTTTTGCTTATTAAATCCCACCTTCAGCGGGAGGCTCATGACACCGTTGGGGTGCAGAAATCGGGGCATCATATCGACACATCTGCTTGTAGTTTAGCAGATATCAGTGCGGTAATGAAGGCCTTGGCTCTGACGATCGAGGGGATGCGTGCTGAGGGCGAACTAAGGAAGTTTATAATGGCAGCTCAAGGGTGCTATAGCTAAGACGGACCCGTGAGGGTTAGGGGGATGGCTAAAGGACTGATCTTCTAGCCGACGCTAATGGGAGGCGTGAAAGGAGGCCATTCCAGGATCTTGTGCTTGAAGGAGTTGGCCGCGGGTTCCTATCACTCATCTGGCACCCAAAGGGTTAGTCCTCATCAATAAAAATAAAAAATAAAATAGCTTCAATGACCTTGGGTGTAACCTACTTGCTGCGACGGGGCATTAAATAAAGGGGAGTAGTTGTTTTACATGGAATCAGCTGTGATAATTCCAAGACGCTCCCACAACGCTTCTATAAAACAGGGTATTTTACTCGAGCAAAATTCAACTATGATTTCGAACACAATTCAAGGATTCGTACTCCATAGATCACCAACACTTTTGACGAATGCATTTGGGTTCAACAAAAGAGGGTTATGCATTCTCCGGTTTGGGGCTTGGGACGCACGCGCATAGCTACCTCGTATTCCCCCAGTATCCCCTTCCTTTTAGCAGTTTTTATATCATTACGTGTATTCGTCCGATAGCACGGTGGTGGCTTGGGAATGGAGGAATCGTCGCCGCTTTATTAGACCGCGAAACTGCCTTCCCGACACCCGATCTGAGTCACGTATTTATCCGTTCAATACCGATAATGTGTACAAAGTTGCCAGACATCTCAACGGTGGGCTTTGGGCATCCACAAAAGTATGGGTGATCTTGACGATACTCCTGGCTTTAGTTTGGGCCTGGAAGAATGGGTGAACGTCATCCGGCGAGGAGCTCTCTTCCAATTACCTTCCGATTTGGGTGGGCTTTCACTCCAAACATCTCACCTTGCCGATCTCCGTAACTCGCAGAACCTCGAGGTCGAGGGAAAGGGACTATTGCAAGAACAACGCTCCTCCCCATCAACTCCAACACCTCTGGGATTAGACATCCACGAGCTCTCAATCCCCGTCTCCACAAATTTACAGAACCAAACCTCTGCAGTCTGGACAGGGGAAAAAATCCAAGCGAGGGTGTATACTCCGAAACCGAGGAAGTCACGCCTGGGGCCCTATCCATTGGTTGTATATTTCCGCGGCATAGGCGGATGGGTAATCGGGGATCTGGAGACAGAGGACGAGACATGCAGACAGATCGCCTCGCTCTCCCAGAGCGTAGTCGTGAATGTGGGGTACCGGAAGGCGCCAATGTTTAAGTACCCCACACCGCTACAAGACTGTTGGGATGCGATGAAGTGGGTATGGGGATCCAGGCTACAATAGATTGCCCTATCCAGAGAGCTGGGTTATATTGAAGTTTACCACTAATGCGTTGTGTGAGCTCGCTAGATTGCAGAAAATGCTGCTTCACATCTGCAAGCCGATTTACGGACCCGCGGCTTCATAGTCGGCGGTACCTCGAGTGGTGCTCTCCTCGCAACTGCCATCGCCATCCAATCGCGCGATAAGGGTCTCTCTCCACCTCTGACCGGCCAAATCCTCCGCTGCCCACTAACTATCCATCCCGGCGCAATATCTCGGCTCCCTGATGGGCTCCCTTCCCTTACAACCAAGGTCAACTACCCAGTTCTGTCGCGTGAGCTCCATGAGCAGTTCTTTGCTCTCTACGATGTTCCCCCGGAGCACTGGACCAGCCCTTTGGTTTCCCCCTTGCTCAGCAGGGATCTATCCGCACTCCCACCCGCGTACATCCAGATATGCGACCTTGACCCCACGCGGGACGAGGCACTGCGCTATGAACTCCGGTTGGCGGATTCCGGCGTGCGTACGAAGTCCAATGTCTATGCCGGGATGCCGCACTCGTTCTGGACGTTACCAAGGATCAGGGGTGCAGCAGATGCGACGAGGGACTTGGTGCTTGGGATTAAGTGGTTAGAGGATATGAATGGGTGGGATAGCGGAGTGAGGGAGGAGTTGGAGGAATGGATCAAGGATGCATCGGAGACTGAGGGGGAGCAGATCTGGAGGGAGAGAAAGCTTTGTCGGTTGGACGGGTGTGGCTGTTTCATGTGATTTTCTAGCCCACCAAGGCTGAAAAAGAGGCCATCGGGCTATATTGGCCGACACCGAACCCCACGACCTCACGCTACTACTAAAGTCCGGTGGATATCCCCCAGAACTCGGAACCTAGTCGAATCTTGAATACTACTCTCAGCGGAATGACGAATAGCGGAAAGGGAATCAAGCACCTTCTCTCAACTTTAGTTCTTACTTGGATCCCACGGAAAGCTTACCGGAATACCGCGGGAACCCTCTGGGAGCTCATCAATATGCCACAGATTATATGCCCAGGAGGGACTACCACGACAATGAGCATACCCCCAAAAGTCACTATCGAAGCATGGTGCATATACTCGAAAACAGCGGGAAAAAAAACATCCTGAAAGGAGAAGCAAGCAAAGAAGCATCGGGGAATTGGCTGAAAGATCTGTTAGGGCTAGGGCGGGCGGCATGACGCGAATGCTTAGCACGATGCACGAGATGCACGACAGCTCAGGGCTCTTTCATGTCGCCCCTTAGGGATAATTACTCGGATACCACGAATTTTCGTTTTATTCACCACACCACATCCCGATTCGGACGGAATCGAGGAGTCTCCTGAGGCAGACTATATAGATTTATTTGTTGTCGAACTCTCTTAGCCTCCGCGGCGGAGCAGCGAGTTTGGGGATCCGGCCCCTCCCCCCAAAATGCCAATTAAGAGTAAATGATGATAATAATGATAATCTTGGACTTCCTCCCCAGAATAGGCGCGAGTATGTATGTATGTATGCATGTTCGGGCCCCGCTCTTCCCTAGGAAAGCAAACCCCGTTGGCCGCCTGAAACCTTTTAATTTTAAAATAAAAATTAAAAAAAAAAAAAAAGTCGAGGGACGGGAACGTCAAACCCGCAACCTCGAGCTAGACCTTTCTAGACGGGGAGATATCTACCCAGCCGCGGAGCCGCCGTACGCCGTCGTTGGTGTCGTTGCGCTCCAACACATGGAATATGTCCAACCTGCCCACCCTCCTCTTCCCCTTCATTTCGCCAACGAAGAGAGCCCGTATCCCGTATTAACCAGCAAGAACGTTCCCGGACGGATACGAATATTCCAGGTGGGAAGCCCGTCTCACCGTTTGATGAGGCACGTCGTAGGCCCCGCCCTCCCCGGCGACTTGCCTTTCACGGGATGGCCGGGGGCTATATATAAGCGGAATTTCGCGGGGTGCGGTGAGCAAGAAGTACGGGTATCAGGGTTGATCCGGCCGGCCGGGGGCGGAGCTGGCGTGAATTTTTGGGGTTTGCGCGTAGAACCGTTCTAGCTCTCTGGTTGTGGCTGGTGCTGTTGTCATCCTGGTTGATATGGATGCAAGAGACGGACTATGTTTTCGCGCTCCCGTTCCATAGTCAGGGAGGGGTTGTCGGTTGGGGTTGGGGTTTCGGATGCCGAACCGGGAGGTATGTCCGTCTGCGAAAATCTTCTGGTGAGGTGGAGATGTTGGGCATGGAACCCTGGTACTTGTATGTACCCAGGGGCGCGTTGTTGGGGTTGTCGCGTGGCAGCTGTCATACCGGAGAACTATTCATGTATGTGCAAGCATAGAAGCCCGGCCACCAATTTACAAGACGCGAAGCTTTTCTTCACTTCGCCGGTTTTATACCGGACGAACTCCAACGCCTGATATGCTGCGTTGTCTTTGTCAAGCCGGGGACGCCACACCCATAACCAAAGGGGAACCGTATCTTAATCTCCGCGTCTCAGAAAAAGGTACATCCATCCTACAACGCGCAACAAGTCGGCGTGTGCGCGCTCGTAACAATCGTCGTTGTTACAGCAGGCGATATGAGTCCCCGGCCATACTCATTTGAGGTCGGCCGCGTTGGCCGTGGGACAGAACGAAGTGAGCATGAGTTGGCGTGAATAGCCACGGCGCTGCGGAGCCAGAAAATCAATTGCTGCTGCGTCAGGCGTACAACCAACCCAAACGCACAACATTCACCGACAGTTCGCGCCACAGAGGGTACTACGTCGCCAATTTTCGCAGATGTACTCGTATCGGTACGTCGACGTTTCAGCTTCGGAATTTGGGTTGGGTCGCTGATGATTCTCACGCTGACTGGACCTCGCCCCTTCGCCTTCATTATCCCTTTTCTACACTTCAACTCGCCTCTCCGGTTGGATAGGCCACACATATGGAAATTAATCTGACATCAGGCTTTGTTGGGTGACAGCCGAGCTCTAGATCCAATTCAGAGCTCTCGGGCACAGCCCACCTCGGGCATGGCCTATCCAGCTGATGCCGCTGGTATCGGGGCCCGTTGGAGCGGAGCGGTCATCCCGCTTAGGTCTATGGTCATCAACACATTCGGAAATGCACAGCCATCGTCTACAGAAGCTATGCGCGAACACAAGTATAAGACGCTGGCAATGTCCCGCCTCTGAATCTCCGTGTCCATCATTCTCAATCACGGCCCTGCGGTAGTGAACAGACGCTCCTTTCATAACGCTTCACCCCACTTTGCCTCGACGCTCTCGAGGGATACGAAGCAGCTTCGTTCCATCTATCAGGTTCCTATCATTGTTGTACAAATAATTAACGTCCACCGGAGCCATGTATCTTACCCTTCCTTTCCTCGCTTCGGCCCTCCTGTCGTCGGCCGTATCCGCCCGTCATATTTCCAGCGAGGGGTGTGCTAGTAGCACGACCACTGGTCCCGCACCAAGCGCATCAAGCGCATCAAGCATACTAAGCACTGGAACTCGTGGTATCCCAGCCAACGTGGAAGCCTTCCGCGAAGCTGCCAGAGGCGATTGCAGCAACAAGCTTGGGGAGGCCGGCGACTTCGTCTACTGCGGTGACAACTCTGAGAATCCTACGATAATCTTCCTCAAGGGGCCTGGAGACCAGTTCGATAACATGGACATCGACTGTGACGGTCTCAATCCGGGAAGCGGCGACTGCAGCAACGACCAAACCGGGCAGAGCGAGACGGCGTTCAAGGATCAGGTGAAGGAGGCCTCTAACAATTTGGTAACGGATCTAGACGCGAGCAAGGTTCCCTATGTGGTGTTTGGGAACGACGGCAGCGATCCACCCTTTGACCCTGCGAAACTCAACATGGAACCGTTGAGCGTGATGGCCGTGCTCTGTGGGGACAAGCTGGTCTATGGTATCTGGGGAGACGTCAACGCCGATACCTCGACGGGCGAGGCATCGATCTCGCTGGCCAAGCTGTGCTTCCCGGACGAGGACATAACTGGGGATTCCGGGCATGACGCCAATGACGTGCTGTATATTGGGTTCACAGGAAAGGACGCCGTTGCTGCGGAGAGCTATGACTGGTCAGTATTACCGTTGCCTTCTGGGTGAAAGTCTACGTTTGCTGAATTAAACGGGCGGGTTCACAGGGCGGCGGACAGCGCTAGTGCTTTCGAGGCCTCGATCTCAGAACTGGGTGATCAGCTGGTGGCGAGGCTATGAGGCTTTTACGCGATTAGAGCCCGTTTAGGTTTTTTTGATAGACAAACCTCTGTCAGACCGG